>PVHY01002209.1:0-62551 GCA_004024945.1 Uropsilus gracilis | reverse complement strand
ATGGACAACCAAGTGAACCAGTGCATGCAAGACCAGAAAGACAACCGTAGAGACACGATGTCACCATGTGCACTTCTGCGCTCGCGGGGTCAAGACCCGGGACTTCAAGATATATATTCAAGAGACATTCAAGGAGAGCAACACACCCTTCCCTCATTACGGAAGAGGATGACTAAATAGGGAATAATGGGTCCCACATCAAAACTGCAAGCTGAAGCAGAGGAGATGATCTTCAAAAGCCACTCGCAGAAGCCTGAACTCACAGAGAAACTTCTCGACCAACACTGGCTGGGGGCAAGACCCCCTCCCCCTAAGTCTGACAACAGAGCTATAAGGAAAAGCAGCAAAGCAATGGAGATGGGACTGGATTGGAGAGGACAGCCTGCAGCAAGAAAACATGGACCGATCACAAACGAATATAACCTGGCCACCCAACGCAAACTTAAGACTGAAAAGCAAGGTTCGCCTGGACCCAACAACGCAGTCGCTCACCCAGAGAAAAGACACTAACATAGGAAAGAGACTAATGGACTCTGGACAGCTAATAAACAACAAAGAGTGGGGGTTGAGAGAATGGAAGGGGCACCAGAGGGAGAAGGGAGGTGGAAAAAATAATAACACAGAGGTTGTAACCTAAAGAACAAAATAAAATAGTATAAAATAAAAAAATTTTAAAAAACAAAAAAAAAAATAAATATTACTGTCCCCTTTTGTCTTATTACAGATTCCAGATTTCCTATAGTAAGTATTATTTTGGTACTTAAAACTATGACAACATATACAAAACTTCTTGTTAATAGTTTTCCTTGCAAATATAGCACAGCAAAGATTTGAATATTCCTGGATCCTAAATATCAGGGTAGGCGCTATGTTGCAAACATTTATACCTCATAATGTTCATATGTTTAAAAATAACCCATTAGGTGAGGATATAGCAGGTAGAACCTTTGGGAGGTGATAAGGTCATGAGGGCAGAACTCTCATAAATGTGATTTATGTGAACATAAAGAGGCCCAAACGAGGTCCCCAGTCTCTTCTGCCATGTGAGGATACAATGAGTACCTTGCCATTCACAAGAGGACCCTTATTCAACCAAGCTGTCATACCTGAACTCAGACTGCTAAACTCCCAAACTAAGAAATAAATGTTTTTACTTATAAGCCACCCATTGTATGACAAAACAAACTTTCCCCTGTAACAGCAGGAAAAGCTGCAACTCACCAGCTTTTAGTTTTTTAATTTAAAGGAAAAAAATACAAGATATTTCAGTGATTGGAAATAAAGTAACAGGTAGGTATATGGAAGATTACTTCTTCACTGGCTTAGCTATGACACAAAATTA
Organism: Uropsilus gracilis; assembly: GCA_004024945.1. NCBI lineage: Eukaryota > Metazoa > Chordata > Mammalia > Eulipotyphla > Talpidae > Uropsilus > Uropsilus gracilis. The sequence continues at coordinate 61,209 of PVHY01002209.1, read as the reverse complement.
GGTATGATGACTAATACTGCTTTCCTTTTTTTAAGGGAAGATATTAAAATTCACTAAAGTATGCATAGTCCAGACAAACTACTGTCTGTCCCTAATGAGGAAAATCACTACAAATAACAGTAAATTATGAGGGGGCAAGGTATGTTAGGCAGCTGAAATTTAGTAATATTTATTAGTATTTTCAAAAATATATTATAGGACATTAGGCTTTTGTTTTTAAAGTTCAGTGTATGTAGTTAATAATCATACTAAAATATATTATAAAAGCTTAACATTCTTTGTGGTCCACATGAGTAAGAAACCTGAGAACAGAACAGAAATAAATACCACAGAGAGAGATGTGAGTGGTAACTAGGGAGAGATAAAAGAAGAGGAGGATATATATGTACATATATAGGTATATATATATGTATGTACCTATCTTCATACATATATTTGTATTTATACATACGTATCCATGTACAGACAGATGGCAATGGAAAGAGACTGATTTTCACATGCTTAAGATAGGCAAAACATGATGTTAGATGACCATCCAAGGTCCTTTTGGGAATTGGAATTCTACATAATGCTTAAATATGAATTCAAGTTCTCACCTGAAATGAGGGTAAATGATCTCTGCAAATAAATAATGTTATCATAAATTCACCGACTTAATACTTTCCAATTTCAAAAATATTACTCAAAATCTCAAGTTTTGATCATTTAATAATGACATATGTCTTTGAAATCTAACATATAAACTGAAGTATGGAACTTCATACTAACTTATTGGTTTATAACTTACTACATTTTAACATATAACCACAAAATGTGTCTAATGTGTCTTATTTATTAACTCCAATAAATAAGGTTAGGCCTCTTCTAATCCCATCTCTTAAGAGTATATTTGGCTATCCCAATGGATGCCTAATGAATTCATTTGAATAAGTTATATATAATATAAATAGTTGCCTTTTTTCCTAGAATTGCTAGGAAAGTTTATAAGTTGACACACATGAATGATTCCACAAAACTACCCTTGAGTATGGTTTAGATATGAAATAGATCTGGTTATTTGCATTGCACTTTTTGCTTGTGAGAGCAATTACAGTGAGTTAAATTTCCTCTGGGGGCAGCAGATTCTCCAAGTAATTCCTTTTCACTGTCTGACTCCCTAAAGACTTGTGCAAACAAGGAGTGGTTAACAAGTAAGTAATAACAGACTGTAGTTAAGGTAATTTTCAAACTTAGGGAAAGATTTCCAAAATCTGATTTAAATAATGTGATCCCATTTTAACTGCAGAGAAAAAAAGTTAAATTTTGGCAAAATGATGGAAACCAGAAATCCTCAGCACTTAAGTGTCACGTTAGACATGAGCACCAAAGCCCAATCTTAATGAATGCTAGTCATCCAGTGATGCTAATAAATAAAACGACAGCAGAAAAATTGGAAATTCTTTTCCTTTAATCTACTTCTGTCATTTTGTTGGGTTTTATCAAGGAGAGAACTGGCTTACTAATAGGCTAACAACAAAAGTTGAATTGGTGATAATTTTCTATTAATCCAATCTATTTTTTTAATCCCGTCTTTCTTAAAATCCTTAGACTTGATTGTCACTGTAGAAAGGCACAAAACCTCAGAACTATAACTTCTGTCAATATAAAAAGACATTTTGCAAAATTATTGTACTCTACAACTTAAATCTATATGGAGTCGCACTGTCACTTTTTATTATAAAAGCAATGCCATCAACAGTGAGTATTAACAGAATGTATAAACTTTACAACTGTTCCTTTTATCAGTTAATTAAAAATGCTTAGAAACTATTTAGACATAATTTAGCAACTTTTTAAATTCCTTTCACTACCTTTTCACTATTCATTCATAAACCCTCCGTAACTTACATTTCTAAATATTAGAAAAATGTGTTTATAAGCATGTGCTATATCAAACACTATGAAAGTAAACATTTACTTAGAATGGAAGAGAGCCATCAAATATAAAATAAATATTTTATATTTATATAATATAAATATATATTTAATATATATAATATAATGTAGAAATATAAATATAATATATATTTAATACATATAATATGTTTATAATATTTTATTTTTATATTTATGATGCATGAATATTTTACTATTTCTTTAAGGGGAAGTTTCTGTATTTCCTATATATATAAGTGCTGAATAATAGATTAGGAATTGATATCCATTTTTAAAAATTTTGGAATGTAGAGATAAATATTGATTGATGTGTTAAAAAATGTGATTATATTTTGCCAAGAGGATATAATGATGTTCAAATCTTCAATCCAAGGTTCTGAAAGGCCACTATGACTTTGACAAAGGGCAAAAAGAGAGTAAATTTCACCAGAGCAAAAGATCAAACCAAGGAAAAACCAGAATACAATTCAGCATGGTGCTCCACATGACCTCACAGTTTAGCTTCCTTACCAACTCCAATGTTTTATGGGAATAAAGATGGTTTAAAAAGTCTAGTCTTAGACCACTCTGAATGTCTGATACTCAAAGTAAACTTTTCATTTACTTTGACAGCAAGAGTTTAGAAGGCACAACAAACATCCATTTATCCCTTTCACTCAGAGAAGGTTATTAACCTGACACATCAAAGAAATATTAGTTCAATACAATAGGTCAATAATTTTATTTAAATAGAAAAATGCAGGATTCCATATAATTTAACTGATTGCTAGCTCTGCAACTCACCTAACAGTGCAAAAAAATTTTTTATACAGTCTGGGTAATTTAAAAATAAACTGAAAATTACCAAGCAAGCCAGTTTCTTTACACAAGGTTGCTTCCTGATGAAAAAGTTATAATTTTCCCCCCTCTCAGCTAAAATAGATGTAAACTCAACTACAATGGATTTATATATTCTATAATTAACCTCTGTTAACACTAATCATTTTTCCAAAGAAGCTTTTAATTTTCTTATTCTTATCGTATAAGTCAAATATAGGTACACAAAAACCAAGGAGTATGCAGTTAGTAACTTTCTTCAATTACTGTTTAACAAAACAATAAACTCAATCTATTACTTTATGTAATATATTTCAGTCAAAAAACTGGACATATCTTAAAAAGAGTTTTTCTATCTTAAATCTTATAAATCCACATCATCTCAGGGAGAACAGCTGCTTTGTGCATTAATAAAATTATTTCTGAAATGACACTGCTTCACATTTATAAACCTTAAACGAGATATAAAAAGATTGATATCATTTTCTAATCTTAAAAAAATCATTCTAGTTGTTGCTCTAAAACGATAAGCAATATATTGTTTGTGTGGTTATGTAAACATGTACTGAAACAGGCAATCTTTCATAGCATTTTACAAAAAACTGCACAGAATCCATTTTTTCTTCATTTGAAAATCTTTCCTTCTTTGTTTACTTCTTTTATTTTGCTCCTTTAAAAATGTTCTTTTTCCAATTACAGGGAGGAAATAAAAAGAAATGCAACTCTTTTATGTAAAGTAAATCCATCTGGATGTTTGCTGCACCCCATACTATAAACCTGTGATCCCCAACCAGAATGAGTTATAGTAAAGCTGCAGGCAAAATTGTCTCCATATACCACAATCCATTATCCCTGTCAAGTTAATGTTCCATGTTGAGCCATATGGCACCGGTACACATTCAACAAAGGAAATTCCTTAAACTTGTTATAATCAGCACTTGCAGTCATCCAAAAAAACTGACATAAACAGCTTTATTGTGTTTAGTGCATTTCAGTTAATATCCATGACAAAAACAGGAAACAGTACAGGAAAAGGAGGAGGAATGTGGGGGAGCAGAGTTATTTAAAAAATATTATATGTTTTATAATTAGATATTTTTCCCTAAGCAAGTGATTTTCAATTACAGTAAGCTCTAACCTCGTGACAGTGATACACTGGGACATATTTAAGGGGAAAAAATTTAACTACATCAATTTTCCACAGTCTGAATAAACCTAAATCTAAAGCCTTACAGTATCTTATTCATAGGAAGTGGTTCTTTCAAAATAATGGTTTGAATTTTCATGTTTGTTTTCTTTCTACAGTTATCTCATAATTACTAAAAATCTAACAGCTTCACTAAGAAATAAGGTAATTTAAATAAAGTAACTTTACATGCATTAAGTGTAGGTCACAGACTAATCAAGGGCTCCCAGAAGTCTTTGGTACCTGGCACAGCCCAGCACATCAAACTCCAGTCAAGGTACAAGTAGAGCAGAACTTCATTTCAGCCCCCGCAGTGACAACAATAAAACGCTGAGAAAACACACTATCAAATACTGAACTCAGCATCAATTTCTGTTAATTACAGCCTTGTCAGCAACGTGATTATTCAAACAACTCATGCAAATGTTAATGAGGCCTTATTTGCATATTTATTTTTTCCTTTGTTGAAATGTCATTGATTATTACATTCTACTATGATGAATGTGGCTGATGATGTGCTCTGATATGTAATTAGTCATTAGGTGGAATGAATAGATCAATTATGAAAAAGGACTAAGATTAAGAAATATCAAACAAGACCGCCCAATATAACTATAGAATCTTTTTAAAAAAGAACCTAATAAATAATTTCTTGACATTTAAACTGCAACATCAGTAGTTTCCAATAAATAAACCACTACTTCTGTGAGGTTAAATGGAGGCTTAAAAAAACATCAGTACTTTGATAATCCAATTATGATGATAGAAACCATCTTTTAAAAAAATTGCAAACTACCTCAAGTGGCATATTAGAACAACAAACAGCAAAAGATAACAGATTTTGCTTTAGATTTGCACAAATTAGAAATATATAAAGTACATTTTAATCTAGCCTGAGGAGGAGGTAGAAAAAGGTCAAGGTAAAAGAAATAACATCCTGAGAGAAGGGGTAGAAAACCGATGGAGAATACCTTCATGAAAACAAGGCAAGCAAAAAGCAAACTCCTTCAAATCCCAATTTGTTCTTAGAGGAAAGGATTATTTAGCCTTTGAAACTGTTTGCTGTAACTATCCAGGCAGCACTTGCTATTCACAGATGAAAAAAAAAAAAAAGAAAAAAAAACCACATTACTGCAGACCAGATGGGAACATTCCACATGACCAAACCAATCAATCACCTCGGTGGGGCGCAGGTGCAACACAGCCGTGTAGCAACACACCATTTCACAGTCTATCGGGCACAAACACATGGCCACCAATCAATGGCACCCCGAGGACCTCAGAGGGGGCAGGCTCTCTGGAGTCTTACTGGTCCATGCCTGATGACTTCATAATCACACATCATTTCATTCACTAGAGGATACAAACTAGCATTCTAATAACCTTCTACTGAAAATGGTCATGTTGTGCATATTAATACAGTGCTGTTTGGAGTGAAGCAACTGACTTTACACAGCAGGCCAGGCAAGGCATATGAAGCTGAAACAACCTGAAGCAGGAAACTTCTTCCTATTTGAAGATAGCTGCTCTGTTCAGGCTGCAATCAATGGCAATATGATTCATTCTGCCACTTCAAAGTTGGCATGTATGGCTCATATCTTATATAAAATAATAATAGCATGCCTGAAGAGATAAAGGAAGATCAAAATTAAAAGGGTAGGTGGTAATCTTGTATGAAGGATGAAATACCTCAACATCTAAAATATCTAACTAAAACTGAACTGCAAACAAAAATTAGGTAGTCATGCATACTAGTTAAATGTATATATGCACTAGTTTCCCCTCACATTTCTCCAGTGCTTAAACCGTTACTCTGTATTATGTAGTGCCTAATCACAGGAGAACAATTTCCAGCAAATAGAGCTCTAATTCCACCAAAGCAGAGCTCCATGGTCTGTATAGCATTCACAGAGTTCCTGTGGGTTCCTTTTCAGAGAGGTTAGAAGAGGGGTGTCTGGGTAACTTAGTATTTTTATAGAGACGATCTAATTGAAAGAGAAAAATCAGAAAAAAAATATTCATCTTAAAAATAAAGTAAACCAGTCAATTCAAATCTTTGGTTGAAAAAAAGTCGGTCATACAACTGTTTTTAAGCAGATTTTTTTTATGATTCAGAGGGTAGTCTGGGAACTTACAAGTCCTCAGATGCCATCAGGAACATCAATCACCAGAGCCAGGATTCACGTGGAAACTAGTGTTAAGACATGCAGCAGGATCAGAACTGACCCCTGACAGCGCTAAAAGTTGATTCGAGTGATTATTTTTGTTGCTAATATGCATGTCATTATGTCCCTCATAAAAACATAAGTCTTAGGCAGGTTCTTGGAACCAGCAACTTTAAGTAAAATGATGTGTGTTTAAAACCAGATGCCTGTATAATATCTATCCTTTCATTTAATGTAAAGATGTTATTCAAAAGCAGTTGTATAGCAAATCTAATTACATTTCAGATTTAGATTTGGGAAACATACTTATAGTTATGAATATATTCACTGCCCACATAAAACTAGAAGTAATTATATCTTCTATATTCTAAGAGAAAGAATGCAAACATTATATGAAAAGACATCAACTACAACAGGGGAACTCTTTGGGGAAAAAATCTAGTGTTAAGTCAAAGTATTACTATTTTATTATCATCATCATTATTATTCCACAAATATTGTGTATTGCTTACTTTTAAAAAGTCTAACTTCTTTTCAAACAGAATTATCTTTAAAGCTAGAAGTGAATTCAAGATTCATGTAGAAGAGCAATATTCTAGCTCAATTCTTAATTATTAGTTGTGTAGAACAGATAATGTCATTTATTAATTTGCAGAGTGACAGGATCAGAGGTGACCTTTTAGTTTCTCCTAATTTATTACCTCCTTTTTTAGCCTGATAAATCTTTATCCTAAAATATCTATCATAATTTTTAGACTAGAGCATAGGGATGAACATACATGAGGTGTGTAAGCTCTAAAAGTTTCACATACAATTTAACAAAATGCACATAGTGTTAAAATGAAAATATGTATACTATTTTAAAAGGACAGTATAAGTCATGAAAATACAAAAGGCAACTATTTTCTTTGATTTATTAGAATTATTTGTGAAAATAATATTTGAGTTGGATTTTGTTTCACAGAGTAACAATATCAGGATGGTACCATATCATCACCCCTCCCCTTAAATAGCACAATTAAAAGGGAGAAAACTTTGCCAAATAATGTTAGAGCTGAAGTTTTCTGAAATACTTAAACAGAGGCTAAGCTTTGCTTACCACAGCTCTGCTCAATCTAAAGATAATATGGGATAAACCCATCTTACAGAAAAAATGAAGGTAAGAGTGTGACTGGCTGTAGCAAAACATTATTCAAATATGTCTGACTACTAAACATATTTTCTGTTTCGTTATTTCAAGTTATATCCTAAGTAAAGTACCTATGTTTGAAACTTTCTCCCAAATGCACAGGAAATACATTATTAAAAATATTATACTTTGAAAATCAAAGTGGAAAACTTACTCTCAAATCAGAAGCACCATGAATACACAATAGCACTTAAAGATAAGATAGTGAGGTTATGAGAGCAGCTCTGAAGTAAAATAGAAATTGGGTTCAGTACCAGCTCCATAATTTACTAATTTTGTGCTTTTTGACTAGAAACCTAAACTCTCTAAATCTCAATGTCTTTACCTGAAAAGATTTAGGCATTATATCCTAGTGGCTGTTGTGAAGATTGTATAAACTAATATATGTAGTGCCTAGCAAAATGCTTAACACATAAAAATCACTTTTACCATTTAATAATAAAACAATACTAATTTAAAATTATTAACATCAGGAGAAAGTCAGTATTTTAATCTCAATTCACAGACAGTACCAACCCGAATTCTGCTATATAGAAAAATAGTCACTAGAAAAATGAAGATTCTGTTTCAGTAATCAACAATTAGATATTGGTCAATGTTCTTAAATGCTCCCCAAAATGATACCTGTTAGAGAACCTTAATTAGAAAAATGTACCTAAAGATTATAGGTTTTTGTTTTTCTAAAAGGACTTCTACCTCTTCTTTCTCTGCTACTTCTGCAAAGTTAAAAAAAAAAAGTTGGTTAATGTGCACAATTTACAGTTGGTAATTCTCTAGAAGCCACATACAAAAACCGAAATGTGAGTAAAACATTAGTTCTTCTACTCATTACGAACACTTAAAACCAGGCTAGTTTTAAGATTATGTCATCATCTGGACACCAGAGTTTCTCAATTATTCTACCTGAAATATCAGTTGGTGGTTACACATCAACTCATCCAAAATTGTGTGGTTCATCAATTAGTTTATCTTAGAGAGGTGAGTGTAATAAAAGAACCATGTATTTATCTAGGCACAGCACAATTTAAACACTAGCCTATTAAATGACTTGAAAAGGGTTTTTGTTTTGTTTCTTAAAGTCAGTTGAATTTGTTTCACAGCATAGATACAGAAGACAATACCATGTAACTAAGTTTACCTAGCAGTAACAGCCATTTCATTGTACAGGAGGATTTTCCGCAGAGGACAAAGAGACGGTTTACTGGGGGGAGTACAATGTTGACTCTAGTACAAATCAAATATATGAATTTAAATCTAAAATCACTAACTAAATGTCAAATGAACTCTGGTGAATATCTCTCCATCATCTTCAGTTTCTTCATCTGTGAAATTAGAGATGAAATGGGAAAATAACACTTAATAAATGTCTTCTAAGAGTGAGGCTCTGGCTGGGTATTACCATAATGCTTGCCATTACAACATTCTCAATGACACAAGGAGGCCATCATTGCTGTCTCCATTTCACAGATTAAAGAACTGAGTCTTAAATATACTTTTCTCCAATGAAGATGTACAGTTAATACTAAGCACATGTAATTAAGCTCAACATCATTGATCAGTAGGGAAATATAAAGTCAAAATTTCAATGAGTCTTTCATACCCTAGTACTGCTAAAATTAAAATGACAGAGAAATGCTGGCAAAGACGTGAATTTATCGAAATCCTCATAAATTGCTGGTAGTATTGTAAAATGGTGCACAGACACTTTGGAAAAGTCTGACAGTTCTGCAAATGGTTAAACATAGCTCTATTACACAGCAATTTCATGCCCATAGCAAGAAAAATAAAAACTTTTACACCAATATTCAAAGCAACTTTATTTATAATACATAATGAGAAACATGCCAAATTTCAATCAATTTATGAATGGATTAATAAAATGAGGCATATCCAGCAGCAGCTCTCCTGCCTACCCAAGACTATGTGAGTATGTCTCTTCACAGACCTTCTCCTTTTGCCAGACAGCAGCTTATTCAGGTAGCTTCTCATCACCAACTTTCTCCCTTTGAGGGCTATAGCAATTCTTTTGCCCACCTGCTGACTATACTGGCAAAGCTGTCCCTTTCGGAGGAAGCTTTTTGCCTGCTTGCATCTGTGCAAGCATACTTTCCTTCGTTTCCATTTTTATAATCAGTCTATCCATACTGGGGGGTGGGGGGGGAATGGGTGGGTGGGGGGGGATGGGTGGGTGGGTGGGTGTGTGTAGGCACATCCACACTGGAATACCATTCAACATGAAAAGAAATTAAGTGTTGATGTATGAGTCAATACAACATGGATGAACCTTGAAAATATTATGATAAGTGAAAAAAGTCAATCTTTTTCATATTCTATGATTCTGCTTTGATACAAATCCACATGCTGTATGATTCTGCTTTTATACAAATCAATAGTATAGAAATAAGATTAGTGGTTATCAGAGACCTGGGATGGAAAGCTACAAGACTCCTAATAGGTACAGAATTTCTTCATGAGGTGATGAAAAAGTTATAAAACTAGATTAAGTGTTGATGGTCATACAATTCTGGAAATATACTAAAAATCATGAATCTAGGATTAATTTCATGATATCTGAACACATTAACAAAGCTATTATTAAAAGTACTGCTTCAAATATTAAATCACTCCTATCGGATTATGAATACTAAATTAAATAAGCTAAAAAACTATGGATGTTGCTTATGGTGCTTAAGACACAAGAAGGTTTCTTTTTTACACTAAAGGTTTCTTAATGAAATGTGAAATCCTTTTCCTTTTGTAAAATATAGTACAATATATACAGTGCAAATGTAGTACAATATATAAAGTGCAATCATCATTAAATGTGATTTTGATGTTAATGTGACAGCTCAATAACCTGATTCTCAAGTTACTAGCAAGGAAGGAAAACAACTCCATGTTGATAGGTAGATAGCAGAGAAAAATCAGTACATAATCATTAGTATTACTTAGGTATAATGGAAGATATGAAATATGGCATAACACAAAGGCAGGGACTTACATGCCAATTAATCCCTTGTAACAGGTGATACAGGAACAGATAAAGAAAGTGCTCCCATTATATCTACGAAGAGTTCTTTATATTCTGACACCTTCAGTGGAGGTGACTAGTGACTTGGCAAGTAATGTAACTACTAATACTACAGTCTTGTATTCATTTATTCAGCATCTCATAAGTACTCCTTAAAATTCAGTAAGAGTTCCTGTATTGTTTATATCAGTGTGGGAAACAATGGGAAAATACCCTTATGGAACCTGATATCTAAAAGGGACAAAAAAAAATTCTCCCTATGAATGAAGATAGCATTTGTATGAGAAACATTACTGTCCTCATTACAGGTTGTTCTTACTTGTCTGATCTGTGAATGACAAAAACCATCAAATTGTAAATGTTAATTAAATCTTTGACTACTATTCTGTTTGGCAAGCAACTTTTGGATAAAGGCATTTTATATTTATGAATGAATGTTAAAGAGGAGGCATATTAAAGGCATATATTTATGAATGAATGTTAAAGAGGAGGAAGATTAGAGAGAAGAATTTCCCATTAAATATTAACAAATATGTAGAAAATTTGGAAGACAATGTCTGGTTCAGGGTACATTCATGAAAAAGAATAATGTAATCTGGCCAAATCCCAAGAACTAGTATTATTAAAGAAACATACTTGACTTCAAATAATTTTTTCTAGTATGTACATTAAGGAGAGGGAGTACTTTAGTTCTTTATTTATTACTTTTTGGAGCAACATAGAGCAATGGTTCTCAAATAGGTATGAGGTAGAGCATATTATAATGAGGAAAGTTGGAAAAGAAATTGTGAAATATGAAAAAATGTTTCTATGTACCTTTTAGGCTTTACAAATAAATAGAAATAGAAAGTTCAACCAAAATTTTGCTAATAGGGTAATAAAGAAAGGCCATAAACAGGCAATTAAAAAAGATGCACTTAAAATGAATTATAATAGGTCAACAAGGTCTCAAAAAAAATTAATCTTACTCCTCTATCCTCAACAACTTGTATATTAAACCCTAACCCCTAATGTGGTGGTATTAAGGGATGGGACCTTTGTGAGGTAGTTTAGTCATGAAAGTAGAGCTATCAGGAAAGGGTTTAGTGGCCTTATTAAAAGAGAAGAGCTCTTTCCTGCTTTCCTTCATATGAAGACACAGCAAGAAGATGGCCATCTGTGACTGAGGAAGCCAGTCTTTACCACTTGATTTGAACTTCCTGAATACATGAACTGTGGGAAATAAATTTATTTTTTTTTCCATGAGTAATACTGCTCATTTTATCTATAAGTCGGAAAAGGGTAATAGCAAAGTGCTAATTATATCATTTGTGGCTTGGATTACAGTGACCAGGTGTATGATGTTAACAATTACAGCAGTAGTTATATGATTTTATTCAGACTTATTAGCTGGATCAACTACCAAAAAATATTAAGAATAATATTAAAAAATATCTCCAGCTTTTGTTTTACTTTGGGTTCTTCCATTGAAAAAAGAAAAACAGGGTCATTTACACTTCAGAATGAGTTACACTCAGAACATAGAGAGTAGTGTTTTATACACATGAAAGTCCCAAATTATTTTCCATAGAGATCTATGAAGTAGATAGCAGGGAAGTAAAGTCAGATCTCAGAGTGGCAGTTGAACCTGGGCATACATGCTCATTTATCTGGCCCCAGTGAAAATCCATCTGATTTTTTCAATAAATGGATAATTTCTTCTTGCTGGGCAATATTTACTCAGAAGAGAGAAATTTAAAGAAAAAAAAAGGGAAATTTAACCAGAATGGTGTAGCCAATCTAAGGAAAAAAAATACTATTTCCAGTAAAAATGTCAGTGTACCGACACAATATTAGCAAAAGTAACTCAACACAAGAGAGTTCCTGGGACACATGAACATGGACTATTCATTTCATTTTTGTGGAGGAAATGTAGCTGTTATCTGAAACACCTAGAAAGTTTTGGGACACCCCCCAAAATCAATCTAATCTTGTATGTGAAGAAAGCACCAATCATGCTGGCTAAAGGAAAGTTCAACAGATGACAATGATGTCTAGGGAGTACAATGACACAATCCAAGATACCTAAGTATACTGATCCCAAACTCCCCAGCCAGTTTCAGGCCACCGTCAGCTATTTGCAATTAATAAAAGTTGCACCAATTAATATTTTCTTCACAATTAATATTTTCTTCTAAGTCAAGTTACTAAAAACAATCTTGTGGAACAAAATGCCCTAACTAAAAAAAAACGAAAGAAAATAATACGATGATTGGTTCTTTGGAAGATTCTATTTGAAACTGAGGAATTATAGCAGCAATATAGAATTGTGTTTTCAGAGCATGGACTTTGGAGTCAGAAAGGTTTGAGTTCTACTTCTTGATTAACAACTAAACTGTTGAGCTTGAAGTTGAAAAAAAAAAAAAAAAAAAAAAACCCAAACACAAAATGGGCAGAACAGCTCTGTAAACACCTCTCCAAAAAAGACATGCACATAGCCAATAGGCATACAGAAAAAAAAAAAAAAAAAGATCATCAGCACTTATCATCATGGAAATGCAAATCAAAACCACAATGAGATACTGTCTCACATCTTGAGAATGGCCGCTATCAAAAAGTTCAAAAACAAGTGTTGCTGAGGTAAGAAAAAGGAACTGTACACTACTGGTGGGAATGTAACTGGCAGCCCCTATGGAAAACTATATGAAGGTTTCCCAAATACTATAAATATCTACCTGGAGAATGTAAAAACACTACTTCGGAGGGATATATACACATCTATGTTACTTGCAGCAGTACCTCTCAGCTTAAAAAAAAAAAAAGATGATGTCTTCTATTTGCAACAACATGGAGAAACTTGAGGGGATTATGCTAAAAGAAGTTAGTCAGAAGGGAAAGACAATACCACATGGTTTCTTTCACTTATATCTGGAATACAGAGAAATAAAACAAAAGGTTAGATAAAACCAAACCAATAACAGATTCTAGAAATCTGAATACAGAATTGAGGCTACACGGGGTAAGGGGTGGGGGCTGTGGGCAGAGTCAGGAAGGTATACTGGACTATGGTGGAGGACTAAGGGAGCTAGCAATTGATGGTACCTGCACAGTGTGAACTTATACCTCTAAGTCATATATATATTGCTATAAACCAATGTTACTGAAATTAAATATTTTCACTAAAATCGTAAAAAAAAGTGTTAATTGACATCACAAGCAATATTTCTTTAACCAGAAAACAATGTTGTTATAAGAAATGAATAAAATGTCCACCCCAAAGGAATTACTAAATAAATTGCAGTTATTCTTACGTAATCATTATGAGAGATCTTTTTTCTACCACTTGCTCCCCTCTTTCTTTTTTGTTTGTGACAAATATTGTGATGGCATTTGAGGAAACAAAAGGTGTCTCTCTCAGATTAAGGTGAGATGAAGGGGAATTAAGCTATAAAGCAAGGTAAATCTCACATTTCTTTGAAGGTGAAATGAATAGAAAATACATATTGGTACTAGAAAAATATATTGGTTCCTGACACAGACCTCTTGTAAATTCCTGTTACGAAAGCACTATGAGCATCTTTTATTCAACTGAGCCAACTCTGGGTAGGCTCCTGAGTGGTTTCTGGGTAAGGACTGGTCACCAGAAAGACCAAACAGACCAAGCTCTGACTAGAAGTTTGAAAGCTTTTAGTGCCATTAATTCCCTTCTCTAGGGAGGGCAGAGGTGCTAGGGAACAGTTAATAATTGATCATACTTCCATAATGAAGTTCCTATAGTTGGGAGTTCAGAGTTTCCAAGAAGATGAACACCTTCATACTAGGATGGTGAAGCATCCCAACTCCACAAGAACAGAAGCCCCATTCCTCTGGGGCTCCAGACTTCACCATATGTATCTCTTCATCCCGCTGTTTATCTGTATCCTATATATTTTCTAAACTGATATACTAGTGTGTTCCCTGAGTTAACTTGTCACTTTAGCAAATTTAATCAAACCCAAGAAGGGGTTGTTAGACCCTCCAAGTTATAGATAGCCAGTTGTTCAGTAACACGGGCAGTAATCTAGGATTGCAATAATTTTCTGGTGCCTGTAGGGGTGAGGGGGGTTCAGTTTTATGGAACTGAGTGAGCCCTTAACCTGTGAGAGTTGAGTAGTGTCAGAATTGAGCTAAATTGTGGGACACCAATTGGTGCAGTAGAGAACTGCTTGCTTGTTCTGGTGGAAAAGTCTTCACATATTTGAAGACTACCAATGTCAGACACAAAGTATTCTACACAAGTAAAGGAGACACACAAGGAAGAAACAGAGGAGGATAAGAATTGCATTTTCCCTATATAGGTGCCATAGAAAAAAATGGGGGGGGGGTAATATTTTAGCAGGGCCATGAATCATGGGTAAGCAATGTGGAAACATTTTTGATTGAGTAGCATATAGAAGGCAATAAATGTGGACTAATAAAAGGAAAAAAATCTGTTTTATTATGATATCACCCATGGTTATACTGTTGCTCCTTCATCTTAATGAAAAGGTACAAAATTGGTTGTACATAACTTTACAAAATCCCCAAAACTTCCTCCCAAATCACCCTAGGAACAAAGCTGTATCTTTTTTAAAGAACTATTGTTCAAATGAATTTGGTGATCTCATGGAATTATTCACATAAAAATGAAGTGGATTCATAGTTACAATTATCAGAAATGTATTCTACAAGTGGTGATAAAGTCTTGTTCCATCTATAAGCGAAATCAAGCTTCATCAGTGTCCTAGTTGCATGATCTCAATTTCTCTCTACCTTACTTGGTAGAGCTCATTTTTTTTATAGTCTTTGGATCTTATCTAAACCACACTATACAGAATGTCACTTTTTGGGGTTGCAGAAGTTGATATAAAATCTTTTTGAGATTATCTTTCAGTGTCAATTCCTTTGCTGAGCAGAGGTCAAGCTTTTCTAGTGTCTCACTGAAGTTGCTTGATTTCACCACATACTATCTAATGGTTGACTCATGTGGATTTTGCAGGAGTCAGTATTTAGCAAAAACATCCTTAAAAAAAGGGTTCATCTCACATCCTAAGTGTAGGCATTAAGTATGATTATGAATACAATATTGTATTTTTCAAGAACCTGGCAATCCAATGGGTAAAACAGATATACATATAAATAATAGTATCAGCTAAAACACAATAAAGACTAAAAAATTCTAAGAATTCACCTATGGCAGGGTATCAAATAATTTATATACAGTTTAAAAAACTGCTGAGCATCTGCTGTTTATCTAAAAAGGCTCTAAAAAGGACTGGAGTAGGTATGTGTTTTGAGGGGAGGGATGATCAAAATATACCATCTCATAAAACTTCAGATACCAAGCAAGTGCACACTGATAGCAAATTTCAGTATAACATGTACAAGATGCCATGGAGATAAAACTAAAGCATGAGTTAAAAACTCTTATGAGTCAGGGTCACAACTACTTTCTTTACTCCAATAGCTAAAAAACTGCCTGACAAACAATAGAAATGCAGCAAATATTGAAATGAAATGGTTGAATTAATCAGAGCAGTGGACAGGGCCATTTCTGTTGGGGCAATATCATGAGAGAAAGCAAGCAAATACTGAAACAGTTTGAATTAAGCAGATAACTATATTCAAGTAGGTAATATATAAGAACCTAGGACTCAAAGCAGTAAGTAATGGGGAATAAGATATTTGAATGACCTGGGATTTAGTTAAGGTTCTGAAATAGAAAAAAGGCTGAAGGTTTAAAAAAAAAAAAAAAAAAAAGCTTAATTTAGTAATACAAACAACTGCTTGGTTTTATTTTTCAAGTGTTACAGAGCACTACAGGAAAGACGATATTATTTCTATTTAAGATTGCCAAGGTAGTGCATAGAGAATATTTACTAAATGTATTCTAAATTAATGACACTGTGATCACACTGCCCATTCATTTGAGCAGCACTCAAAACCTAAACTATACAGTGTCCACATAGAATGAGGGATGACAAAGTACAAGGAGGGAAAGACAAGTTATTTCTTGATTGCATGTACAAATAATAACAGTAGGATCTTAGTAATAGCTAGTTGACAATTACACATAAGTTGACAATTACACTTGATGACTGAATCTCAAAAACTAATATAGTATATGTCTATTGTGAAGATACTGAAAAAAAATCTGTGAGGTATGCATGAAATAAATACATCCTTACTGATAATTCATAATTTGTCAATCACAGTACATTATAGAAAAAAGAAATTATTCTAAGAAAGTGGTACACAGGAAAAAGTCATTTTCCCTTTAAAAAAAAAGAGAACTTAGAAAGTCTGAAGAATTTCATGTTAAGGTACATTTAAGAATGAACAAAATACTTTCACCTAAGTATGTAACCGAAATTCAAATTCAAATTTTGGTCTGCAAAAAAAGCACTTAAACTGAAATTTTAGGAAACTACTTAGAAGATCTAGACTATTTGTGTATTGGTTAAGCAAGGGAAGAAAAATTGGAAAAGAAATGGAAAGGAGGTTAGGTGCAAAAAATCTGAAAATACATTGACTACTTGGCTGTCTGCCTAAAAAAGGCATTGAGGTAGAATAACTAATGATTTGCTCAGAAAGGTAAGTCTGAGGAAATAACACACATATGTACAATTCAACTATAAACTGAAAAATCTATAAGGTTTTTAATAAATACTCTGCAAATTAACGTTCACATTACTACAGGATGTTGGTCAAACTGGCCAGATGTCAAAGCATAATTAGAAAATCAATAGATATTTCAAATGAAGAGCATGTATTTCAAATCCAAGATTAAAGAAAAGAGAGACTCTTCATCTTCTGTGTAGTAACTAGGTCAATAGCATCCAAAGATTCAAGAGACAGTGACTCCTTAACACGAGTTAACAAAAGAGTTACTTTGCTTAGACAAAATTCTTTCTAAAGGTTATCACTATCCTTCAATTTGCTCTTTTATTTAATATTTACAAAAGTTGTTGCTGATTTGTGCTGTACTCTGCTGCCAAGGGACCTAGTGTCTGTACTTAGAAAGAACACAATGGAGACAAGGAAGAGTTACAATCAACACTGAAGTTTGCCTTCCTCATACTGCCAAACACATCTTGGACAAACTACCTAAACAGTGCAGAGCTAGCTAAACTGAGCACTGTACTTTTGCACTGTAAGAACTAATAGAATATCAGACAAAAAACACTCAATACGCTTATTAACAAAACTTTACTTACTATGTCTACTGTTATTTTCCAGGAGACAGATTACTTAGTTGAATACAGTGTGTTGACAAAGGATAGTTTTTTTGCTTTTATTTTTTTAAGTATCAGTAAGTTTTCCTAAGCCTTCTGTAAGACAACAAACTACTTTGGAAACAAAAAAAAAATTGAACAAGTTCTAATATTAAGAGTGACAGAATTCTAATTTTAAAAAAATGACCACCCAGATGTTGAAGGATATGTTTTTATAAATTTATTGCTTCTAGAGAATGCTTACTAAGTACTACTGAATGTATTACGTACATGTAAGGAATATGTCTCTTAAGTCTCAAAAAAAAGTCTTATGACTTAACTATAATTACTATCCTAAATCATATATAAAGAAACTAAAGAAAGCAGAAGCAGAATTTAAACTTAGGTAGTCTGACATTAAGTCATGTTGCAGGAAACTAGTTCTTACCTACAGTAATTATTAAGTTTTATTCAATCAAAGCATATCATGAAATTATAGTCATGAAAGGTCTTTTTCTATCAATGTTAAAATCTAGTTTTAGAGGTTTTTACTAGAAAGAAGAAATGAGAGCTTTTTCTACTTTTACCGGATTTTAAAGATGTTGGCAGTAGAATTTCAACATAAAAGTTTTTTTCTAAGTCGGGCACGGTGGCGTGTGCCTGTAAGCAGCAGCCCTAGGAAGCCCTGGCAGGTTCCAAGGATTGCAGTTCGAGTCCCGCTGGGGGCAACATAGTGAGACCTACTTCCAAGAAATTAGTTGGGCATGGTGGCGTGTGCCTGTAATCCCAGCTACCTGGGAAGCTGAGGCTGGGGATTGCTTGAGTACATGGTACCCCAGGCAACATGAACCTGAGGTTCCACAGGCAAAAACAGCAAGACCTACTCTCAAAAAACAAACAAACAAACAAAAAACCTTTTTGCTAAATTAGTTCTATTTTTCCTCAAAAATAACTAACTTTAAAAGAATAAACGCAAATGATTAGCAATTTGACACTGAGGCTGAAAAACGGTGAAACTGGAAACAGTGCTCAAATCAACCTATGCCTTAGAAAGGGAGTCAATAAAAGTTGTTAAATTATTTTATCAGTATGCCCCTGGGCTTTTTCTCACTCTACCACAACTAAACAAAATATCTGGTTCTCAGACATTAAATTATAGAGAAAATTAAATAATGCAGCAGCCAAAATGAATGACAATTATTACATAAAATATACTGAACAACTTTCAGAGGACAAAGTCTTAGTTTTCACATCATCAAAATAAAGATCAAAAGATTTTGTACTTAGAAAATTATAGGCAACATCTACCAGAATAAAAACTAATGCATACTTACAAACTACTGAGCCTCATAATCTCATAAATTAGTAATATTAGGAACCTTGAGATTACCTGTACATGAGCAAGTGTTCATAGATGGCATCTAGGGTCAGTACTGTATGATGTTTATTAAAAAGCGTAAGTTTTGGAGTCAAGGAGAACAAAATCTTCCTCTCATCACTAACAGTATTAAGACAGTTAATCTTGTCATATCTCAGTTTTCTCATCTGTAAAACTGTCATAACAATATCAATCTCACAAGTTTTCCTAGACAAAGGTATAGAAACAATCAGAGCAGAATCCAACATGGAAGGTACTGTATAAATGAATAGTCTGGAAACTGGATAGAAGGGAGAAGAAAAACAGCATTTTCTTCTTTTCTTAGCATAACTGGGAGCAATATACTTTGTTTTCTTTTTTTTTTTTTTTGAGACTAGGTCTCACTATTTTTGCCTGTGGAACCGCAGGCTCTTGTTGCCTGGGGTGTACCACAGACTCAAGCAATCCCCAGTCTCAGCTTCCCAGGTGGCTGGGATTACAGGTGCGTGCCACCACGCCCAGCTATTTTTTTTGGGACTAGGTCTTGCTATGTTGCCCCAGGCAGGTCTTGAACCACAATCGCCAGTCCCAGCCACATTCCATAAGCTGGTGCTTACAAGCACGCACCACTGCGCACGGCTCTCAAGGTGCTTAACTCTTTATTGCAAATCTCTGCACTGATTTGGCATCCACAATAATCTTCTTTAATCAAAACTCTGCTAAGAATTAGGCAATCTAACTTGACTTAGTTTTAATAATAGATTAACAACCTGACACATTACGCTATTTAGTCCAAACCAATCACTGATAGAATATAAGGTACAGAAACAAAATTAAAATTTACCCAAAAGTAGAACAGGCTTTTCTAGTAATTTGTTTACAATCTTGCTTTTTCAGTTTTACCTTCTTCCAAAATAATTCACAGTCCAGATTCTGGGTATTTTCAAAATAGATTCCATGGTAGTGTGTAGGTAAAGACAACCAATTGCTTATAACTTGTGAATGTCACCAGTGTCACCAAGAAGGTCACAACTACAAACACATATATTTTGATGCTGAAGCCTAAGAAACTGTAGTGGGTTCCTTTATTTTGATCAGATGCCAACATCTAGAATAAAATACACTTCTGTTTCATTCACTTATGCATCTCATTTCATAAACAATTGATGACTGAAATGCATTAAAATTGATGAGTCTTAAGAAATAACATGGCAAATTTTAACAACTTTGAACCTATGACATTCTTTAATTTTTCCAATTAAAAGGTGGAAAAATATTACCTACACTATGAAGCCATGGATCTCCAAAGAATCTTTTATTTTCTAAAACATAAATAGAACAAGTCTGAAAGTTCAGCTATTCTTTGCCTAAATCAAAGCTCAACGGTGTATTTTAAGTCTTTGAGAATTGTTTTTTTACTGTGATGAAACTTTATATAGAGGAAATGAAGATACTTTAAGTTAACCTGCTAGTCTCTGTTATGCGTGTTTTAAAATTCTCAGTATAGTTTTAATTTTGATAAGGTTTTTTGATAAGATTTTATTTATTCATTCATTTATTAAGTATAGTGCCTTTCTATGCAATGCATACAGGTATCAAAAGATATATAGCAACTTAGAAGTCAATTAACTATTGTGAGGTAAGAACATTCATGGTAAAGAAGAATGGAAAAGATAAAAAAGAGATTTTTGTTAAGGTAGAACCAATTTTGAAAGAAATTTATGCATCCTAAGAATGCTGTAAAAGTTAACTCTGAGCTACCCATACCATCATTCAAAAATCATAAATGTTTATGTAAACATTATAGTTCGTTAAATGGTCTATAATTTTTTCACTGGCTGAAAAGCATCCTGGGATAACTGCCAACCATAATCACTTCCCCACGTACCAAGTGCTGGATGGAGTAATAAATAAAATACCATGTTATATGATGATATGTCAAAGAGTAGTTAAATTTGCTACTAAGATAAATGCACTTTCAAAAAAGGATCACAAAAAAATTTAGCTTAATATGGTTTTCAAAATTTAAGCTGCTCAGTTAAGTACCCAATCCCTACTGAGATCATTACCACCAAAACTCAAGATTCTATTTCAAGGTTGGGACCACAGTCAGATTTTACTCTTAGATTTACGTTTTAAAGTTTGTTCAATATCTTCTAGCTCATAAGGGTCTTCTTATTTGAAAAGTATTGGAGAACCACTCAAGAATTATCACCTTGATTACTTAATGACTGCTGTTACTTCAGGCATTACAAAAATATATGGATACAAAAATAAAAAATAGAGATCTGCATTCAAAAAATTTATAGTTCAGCAGAAAAAGACTGAGGGAACTGCAACTCTGATGAAAGATGATAGGAAATTATACTAGTTAGTGAGTTGGATGAAGTACTAAAAATATAAGAAAATATAAAAGAGAACATGATTCTATCTAAAGTAACAAAATTATCAAAATGAGCTGATCCATGAAGAAAAAGTCAACATCATCAAGAAAAGGCAAAAATTATAAAAGAGAAAGGTAGTTCTGGGAATACAGGACTATGGGATACAATTCCAGTGCAGAGTAGTTGATAGAGAGGAAGATGGGAGGGAAATGAAGCTTTAATCAGAAATGAATGTCCTTAAGTGCAATGCTAAGAAACACAGACTTTCTCTTACAAGTAGTACACAAAGGACAGTGATATAAAGAGATCCACAAAAGCTCCTTTCAAGAAACACTGAAATTCATCATTGAAAACTTTAAAATTTATTCAGATTAAACCAAAAATCATGTTAGAACTTATGGGCTTGAGTTTTTCTTCTCTCACTTAAATATACTATGTTCCCACAACTTAATCTGGAATTTAATATCTAGGCAATATGGTTACATACAGTACATGTTTATAAATTGCAAACTCTTGAGTACTTAGTAGTTCTCCTGAAGATAAGTCTCTTTTTTCATTTGCTGTTTCTCAGATTCTCAAGCATGCTGTTTAACACATAGAAGTCACTCAAAATGTGAAAAGATAGTGAATTAAAACAAACCAAAAATCATTAAAAAATTAATGCTATGTCATACCCATTTCCTAAAAGTGAACTGTCTAAGCGCGGTTTTCCATAGAAAATCAAAGCTACCTTGATCTTGTTGTAAGGATGGAACTTCACTGCTACACTCCTAGAAAACAGCAGTCTAAGCTATCCTACTATATCTGAACAGCTAGTTGCTGTAATCAAGTTGCAACTTGGCTATAGCATAATCACTTCCAGTTAAGATAGCCAATGGCTTTCCAAGGGGGAAGATTCCTTCCTCCCATTATCTGCCAAAGTAGTCATTTACCTTTGGGCACACAGTTGACTACATTTTATACATGAAAAAGCTACCTCTTTTTCATGTTTGGCTACTTTGCACTATTTTGCCAAATTGATGGAAAATCAGAACACCTGCAAACTGAAGTGAGGTTAGTCTGGCAGAGGATATTCCTCGCCCCATGGTTTCCTGTCCAAATATAGGGAGCTATAGTCTTCAGCTGTCAGAACGCTCATGTTTCTGGGCTGAAAATTTTCCAGTACAACTCTTCCTTCCCACCTTCCCAAGATTTAAGGAAGGGTAAAGGATTCCCCTTCCTTCTCAATCATACTATAGAAAATATAAACTAACTATATACTCCAGAAGTATTCCTGTAATCACACTGAAAGCTTTAAGTTCATTCTTTCATATACATATATATGCACACACATATATAAATAAATGAAAAGGAGAGAATTTGGTTGCTTTTTGATATGTAAAAAATTACTTTGATAACTTTTCTGATCCTCTCCCCATTGACAAAGTGTTAACTCCTTCTAAGACACACAAACCAAACTTAACAATTTCTCTATGCTATATAAGCAAAGTATGAAATTTTGTTAAGTCTTCTGGTTAGTACTCTGTATTCTTTCCCTTTTCCATCTTTTCAAAATATTTAATTCTTTGATTAAGTGGCAGTGTTTCACTTAGAGGAAACATAAAACATTAGTGTTTCACTTAGAGGAAATAAAAAGAAAAATGATATGCAAAATGTTTATAAAGCATGCAAAACACAATAAAGACATTCCATTACATTCAAGTGTCATATTATGAATTAAGCTAGGATTTTCAACTGTGTGCTCTAATGTATGTGAATGAGATCATGACACATTCCTCTATACAGCACTGTGGCCCATATCTGGGATAAAACAGATATTAAATGAATCAAAACATACTTGACAGCTTGACAGATGCTAGTGCTTGACTACCCTCACTGATATCCTCACATGTACTGAAGATCTACCCACAAGAGACAAAACAATAAGTTGTAAAGTGATACAAATGAAAGACTGTAGAAGAACTTTAAAAAAACACTGTATAACTGTTGAGACAGGCGGTTAACTCAGTTGGTTGAACATGGTACTATTAATAGCTAATAACAACATGTAACTATTCCCCAAGATTTTTAAAGTGCAAATTCCTGAATATTATGAACTTAAAATCAGATTTTATCTGACTACAACCCAGAGGCAGGAACTACTTAAGATGCTCCAAAGAGAAGTCTCCATTCTGTGTTTAATAAGCATATACCACTGACCTCTAAATTATCCCTCTTCTCTCTTAGTCCTTATGGAAGACAAGCAATACGGCTGCCACTAAGAATTCAAAATTTCTTTTGTATATGTACAAGAAATCCTAAAAAAACCTACAGTTAATATATTTTCATCAAATCCAGCCTGAAACTCACTGGGATTAAGCTGCTCCATGCCACTGTTCAAAGTTAAGTAACAGAGAAGCAAGTTAACCGAGTCCTTGTGAGGTTTTCCACAGGTAAACTACAATCTTAAAATGGAAACATTAGAATGGGATTACAGCCAGGCAGAAAAGGGAAGATACTGAAACATACCTTCATCAAATATGGGACTAAAACCAAGTACAATACATCTGGGACAGGATATAAATGCGTGTTTCATTCATTAAAACTATTTCTTTTCACATTTTTAGCACAATCCCCACAGACTGAATCTCTTATCTTTTTTCCCTGTTTTCCTTAACAACTTTTTGGTAATATTCTGAAAGAACAACTTCCAAATACTATCTGAATTATAACATCTGAGTTTCTTGAACTGTAACAAGATGAATCAATCCAATCCAACCAAACCAATAGTCAATTCATCCTACCTAGACCGATCCCAAATAATCTATAGAGACAGACAGAGCCTTGTAAAGAGTTTTGTAAAGAGGCAGAGGCCTCACTTACTATTCCTCAATTCTCATGTTCCATGAGAGTTCCGTGAAAGTCTCATGTTCCATGATTAAAAATAAACTTTCAACCAAATTCTTGAGAGCCTAGAGAAGATAAATTAGGGGCATTAATGTAAAGATGACTCAAGTTTCTCAAGTGCAAAACATTTGTTTATATTTTATATTAAAAATACAAGTGTCATAAACACTAGATGAGAAACTACTAACACAAGCCAAAGAGATTTAGAGTCTGATAGTTTCATACCATTCATGAAACATTCTATTCTGCCAGGGCTTTCAGAGAAAAAGAATGGTCCTTTTCCTGACATAGTACACTTAAAATATTTTTAAATGTTAAAATAAAATCAGATGAACAAAGTGTCTCTTTTTAAAAACCTAGATTGATTGTGTTAATAAAATCTTTGCTGCTATGTGTTTTACTGATGTTTAGAAGCATTGTATTTCAAAGCATTCTGTTATGATACTAATCAAACAGATTATACACTCTTAAGCTAGCAGGAGAATGTATGCTGAGAAAGTTAGTTAACCTTCCAACTAACTAGGCAATCTAGGAGTCATTTTCATTTTTTCCAAATTTCCACAGTCTACTATGACATAAAAAAATCTAAATTTTTAAATTAGAAGTATTAGAATCACTTGGATAATGAACTTAAAAACATATATTACTCATCATATGAATGAAAAGATTGATGACCATTTTAACCTCTTTAATTCTTTAGAAATTTATCTTTAATTCTTTACAAAAGGATCTTTGATCCTTTACAACCTGATGCCCTGTAAGCATTTCATTCTCATGACTTGGAAAAACTAACACCATTAAAATGACTATGTTATCTAAAATAATATACAAATTAAATAAAATACCTGTCAAAATTCTTTTGGCCTTCATCAGGGAAATACAATAAAAAAAAAAAATCAAAATATTTATCTGGCACAACACCACACCCAAATAGCCCTGGGGAAAAGAGAAAAAAATGGAGGCATCATATGCCCTAACTTTAAACTGTATTACAAAGCTATAGTAGTTAAAACAGTTTGATTTTGGAATTGAAACAAACACACCAAAAAATGAACAGAAATGAGAGCCCAGAAATAGAATCATATGCATATGGGCAACAAATTTACAATGGAGCAAGGAAAGTCTCAGCAAAAATGGAGTTGGGGAAAATGGACAGTCACATGCAGAAAAATCTATTTAGACTATCCCCTCTTATATGATATACAAAAATTGATTTAAAATGGATTAAAGACGTTAATGTTTTAAGATGTGAATGCAAAGAAGGAAACAGAGGAGATATACTCCTTAACATCAGTCTTAGACAACTCCAAGAAAAAGAAACAAAAGTAGTAGTACACAAATGGGACTATATCTAAATAAAAAAATCTCCATACTATTTACTATTAATAAAAGCAAATAATATATATATATATTTATTTTTTATATTTTTATTATATATAATATATATTTATATATACACATTGTTGTGCTATATGTATGAGTGTTGATTCTTAATCCATACAACAAAACATCAAAATGGAAAGCTATCCTACTGAATGGAAGGTATTTGCACATTAAACACAAAAGGTCAATGTTCAAAATATATAAAGAACTCGTAAAATTCAACAACAAAGAAATAAACAATTCAATTAAAAACTGGGAAGAGGATTCAAATAGATACTTCTCAGGCCGGGCATGGTAAGTGGCTGTGAGTGGCAGCCTAGAAAGCCACAGCTGGGACCAGGGATGGCGGTTGGAGTCCTGCCTGTGGCATGCAGTGAGACCTAGTCCCCAAAAAGTAGTTGGGTGTGGTGGCGTGCACCTGTAATCCCAGCTACCTGGGAAGCTGAGGCTGGGTATTGCTTGAGTCCATGGTACCCGGGGCAACGTGAGCCTGTGGTTCCACGGGCAAAAACAGCGAGACCGAGTCTCAAAAAGACAAAAAAGCAAACAAACAAACAAACAAAAAAAACCCCCAAATCAAATAGATACTTCTCCAAAGAAAACAAAGATGGCAGGAGGCTATCTATGTTTAAAAAAAGGTTCATCATTTCTTACTACCAGTGAAATACAAATCAAAGCAACAATGTGTGTGTGTTTGTGTGTATATATATGTTTATTTTATTTATTTTTTTTTTTTTTTGGATAATAGGTCTCGCTATTCTTGCCCCTAGAATGCAGGCTTATGTTGCCCGGGATACCACAGACTCAAGCAATTCCCAGCTTCAGCTCTCCAGGTAGGTGCACACAGGTGCACACCACCACACCCAGCTAGTTTTTTGGAACTAGGTCTTGCTATGTGCCACGGGAGGGACTCAAATCACGATCCCTGGTTCTGGCCATGGCTTCCTAGGCCGTCGCTTACAAGCATGCACCACTGTGCCTGGCCTTTTATATTGATTCTTAATGGAAACCTGAAACTGGTAGTATATATATTACACTTCAATTAAAAATATATAAATAGAATGGGCCTCTGCCATTCAGGCTAAGTGCAGACTGAGTTTTACGGGCCCAGGGAAAGTCAACTTGTAGGCGTCCAGCTTGCACCCCAAAGCCCAGTGGGACTCAGGCTGAGGGGCAGATTGAGTTTTACTGGCCCAGGGAAATCCAACTCAGTGGAGACAAGCTCCCACCCCAGCAGCCAGGGGTTGGGGAGGGGGGTGGCAGGGCTCAGATGAGGGTTCCAGGCAGCACAGGAGTACTTCCAGTAGCCAAAGTAATGCTCCTGGGAGGTAGGGTGGGGCTGCAACTTTGCAAGTGAATGGGCCTCTGCCCTTCAGGCTAAGCACATACTGAGTTTTACTGGCCCAGGGAAAGCTAACTTGGAGGCAACCAGCTCACACCCCAAAGCCCAAAAGTGTCAGTGCCATTGCATGGCACTGGCGCAAACTTGAAACAAGGACACTCACTACACAAGAGCATCAAGACACCCCAGTCCAAAAGGGTTACATGACAAGCCCTGGACACTCGGAGGCACTAAAAAATATTTAAGACCCATCAAGCTGAAAGAGGAGAAACAATGAAAAAGAAGACAGACAATACAACAGAAACCACATCTAGTCACCACATCCACCCTCTGAAAAGGAACTTGTCCCCCAAAATAGCCAAGTGAAACAAGATATAATCACCACAGCAGCAAAAGCACAAAGGCAGAATTAACCACAACTATACAGGCTTCAACATGCCATCTAATACTAGAGCAGTAGTCACTCAATACGTAGAGAAAGTCTGAAAGGAAAACACAGGAAGGAGGAAGAATACAAATACTCAAGCAAGCTCTAAGAAAAATAACTCATGACAAAGGATAAACAATCTGCAGAAACCAACATGGATGACATGGAAGAAATGCTTCATATATCAGACAAAGAATTCAGAATCAACGCAAGAGGGGGGAGGGGAAGGGAAAGCAAGAGGGGAGAAGCTTTCAATGAACTAAAAGAAGTAGTAGAAAAATATAGAAAAGAATGCAGCAAAATGAGCAGTATCATTGACAAACAAATGAAATTGAAACCCTAAATAAGAAGCTGCAGTAGATGCAGTGTATAAGAGGAACAATAGAAGAGCTCAAAAATGCAGGGAAGAGCCAGGAAAGCAGATCAGAAGAAATAGAAGACAGAATCAGCACACTAGAGGATACAGAAGTAGAATGAATGAAGAGAGAAAAACAAAGTAAGAAGACATAAGAAAATAATCAGAAATCTGTCAGATACCCTAAAGAAAACAAATATAAGAGTAATTGAAATCCCAGAAGGTGAAGAGAAAGACATAGGATCTGAAAGGCTCTTCAACGAAATAATGGAGGAAAATTTCCCAAACCTGAAGAAAAATGAAAATATAGGAAGCAAAAAGGACACCAAACTACTTTAATGAAAGAAACATAGCAAGACACATCACAGTAAAACTTTAAAAAGCCAAAGATAAAGAAAAAAACATGAGAATAACAAGAGAGAGGAAATAGATAACCTACAAAGGAAAACCGATCAGACTGACCTCAGATTTCTCAGAAGAGACACTCCAAGCAAGAAGAGAATGGGGGCCACATCTTCAAAACACTCCAAGACAAAAAGCACCAACCAAGAATACTCTATCCAGCAAAATTGTCCTTCCTTTATGAAGGAAAAATTAGAACCTTCTCAAGGCCTCCAGAAATTTGCTACCACCAAACCCCCACTCCAAGAACTCCTGCAAGAAGCCCTAAGATCGAAACCTGCAGAAAATTAAAAAGAATGAATAATAAAAAGAAAAGAAGAAAATAAAACAGAATCCCAAAAGGCCACCAGGAACCCACTGTTAGATATTCAAACATCAATAATTACTCTAAATGTCAGTGGGCTAATCTCATCAATCAAAAGGCACAGAGTTGTAGACTGGATTAAAAGACAGAACCCAACATTCTGCTGCCTCCAAGAAACACATCTGATACCAAAAGACAAGCGTAGATTGAAGGTAAAAGAATGGAAAACAATTCTACAAGCAAATGGTCCCCCAAAAAGGCAGGGGAATCCATTCTTATAGCAAACAAAGCAGATTTCAAAATAAAAAAAGTAACAAAGGAAAAAGGTAACCAACAGGTAATGACCTATTGGTTCAAGGGTCAACCAACCAAAAAGACATAACAATTATCAACATATATTCACCAAATGAGGGTGCACCAAGATTCATAAGACAGCTACTAAGAGAAATGAAAATAAATATAGATGAAAACACATATGTGGAAGGAGACTTCAACACCCCACTCTCAATAAAGGACAGATCAAAAAAACAAAAGCTACACAAGGACACAAAAGAAGACCTAGACAAATTGGACCTAATAGAGATGGATAGGACGCTACACCCACAAGGAAAAAGAAAACACCTTCTCAAATGCACATGGATCATTCCCTAAAATTAATTACATACTAGGTCACAAGGCAAACATAAATAAATATGCAAAGATTAAAATAAAACCAACTTTTTTTTCAGACCATAAGGGTATCAAACTAGAAATCAACAATGAAAAGAAAGCAAGAAGAACATCCAACACTTGGAGACTGGACAGCATGCTACTAAAGGAAGAATGGGTAATTGAAGAAATTAAAAAAAGAAATTAAAGCTTACTTCAAAACAAACAATAAAGAAGACACAACATTCCAAAATGTCTGGAATGCAGCAAAAGCATATCTAAGCGGAAGGTTCATATCAATACAGGTTCATATCAAAAACCAAGAAACTAACCCAAAAAAACAACCTAATCTATCAACTCGAAAAATTAGAAAAAGAGCAACCAAAAAAACCCCACAAATGCAGCAGAAGACAAGAAATAACAAAAATAAAAGGAGAAATAACCTAGAAGTCAAAAAGACTATCCAGAAGACCAACAAAACCAAAAGCTGGTTCTTTGAAAAAATAATATCGAAATAAATACAACAACCTGGATGAGATGGACAACAGATTCTTAGAAATATACAACTCCCCAAAATTAAACAAGGAAGACACAGAGAACTTAAACCAATCATAAGCAGTGAAATTGAAGCAGTCATCCCAAGGGCACAAGGATGGCTCAACATCTGGGAATCAATTAACATAATACACCACATCAACAAAGAGAAAAACAAAAACCACATAATATCAATAGATGAAGAGAAAGCATTCGACAAAGTCCAGCATCCATTCATGATAAAAGTCCTTGAAAAATTAGGGATTAAAGGAACTTACCTCAACATAAGAAAAACCATCTAAGACAAACCTATGGCAAACATCATACTACATGGGGGAAAACTAAAATCATTCCAGTTAAGATCTGAAACCAGACAAGGATACCCACTCTCTCCACTTCTCTTTAACATTGTACTGGAAGTTCTAGCCAGGGCAATAAGGCAAGAGAAAGACATAAAAGGGATACAAATAGATAAAGAGGAACTGAAGCTATTACAAGCTGATGATGTGATTCTCTATATAGATAACCCAAAAAAATCCACAGAAAATTGCTTGAAATAATAAACCAATTCAGTAAGGTTGACTGATAGAAGTCAGTAGCTTTCCTATACGCAAATAGTCTAACAGAAGAAGTCAGAAAACCATCCCATTTACCATTGCACCAAAAAAAAATTAAATACCTGGGAATAAACGTAACAAAAAATGTGGAAGAACTATACAAAAAAACTTTTAGAATGCTGCTAAAAGAGATAGAAGAAGACATAAGGAAATGGAAAGATATTCCCTGTTCATGGATTATAAGAATTAATATCATCAAAATGGATTCAATGCAATCCCAATAAAAATCCCAATGACATTTTTTAAATTGAACAAAAAACACTGAAATTCATATGGAATAACAAAAGACCTCAAATATCAAAAAACCTCATGACCAGAAAAAAAGAGAATGGAGGTATTACAATTATACATCTACACTGAATAGGAATTTCTAATCGCTGACTTAAAACAATGATTTATAGTAATGTGTAAATGATAAAATATGTAAATAAAATATTTTATATTAAACAAAACTCATAGTTTCAACATGTTTATGATGCTAAGAAAACTGAGTTAAATAGTCCTTAACAATTTCTATTTATGAATGGTACACAACAGTTCTCAGTATTTGCTGAAAAAATCCAGAAAACACTGTATGACAATCTATGACAAATAATCTAATTAGTTAACAGGTTCAAGCTAACTAAACTGAAGAAAAATTAAAATATTTAACATTAACATAAGAGAAATAAAAATTCTAATACTCTTAAAGAAAAGCACAGTTAAATGCAAAGAATTACAGATTTATTCCTTACATGTCACAGAACTCAAAAAACTGCCCTCATTACAATAATAATTCTTATTACTATGCGTGTTTCCAACTGAACTGCCTCAGGAAGAAAGAAATATATTCTTTAAAAGATCAGATGCCCCATTACCTTCCTAATGTATAGGATCTTAGTACTTAAATAATAGCTGACATCTTACTTCTTCTAGCTTTCCCCTACTGACCCAATACACTGAAGCACAGCCATAAATGCCCAAAGACCTACTAGGGAAAATTATACTCTGTTCAGTTTTTCATGCGTCAGTGAGCTTCACCACAGATAAACATATCTTCTCATCAGATTAACTGACTTACTGAAACAAAAAAGGAAACCTGATATTTAGCCACTTCACTTTAAACTTCTTTTTAAGTAAAGGGTGGTTTGTTTATTACAGTTTTCACATATACAAAAATCTCTGCCCCAAGCACTCACCACATTTTTAATAATACTACTTTAAAAATAATTCTAAAAACCTTAATTTATAATAAACCATAGTTTGGTTTTAAAAGACTCACAATTATAGCCTTTGTTTTTCACAGATAATACAACATTTCTGAAAACAATGGCAAAAATATATATTTTTTATTATGGCTCTTTTTATACACATTTAAGTGCAGGGCTGTTTTTAAATTAGGAAAATTCCAAAAATTTAAGCAAAAATTTTAAAACTCCAAGGGGAACCTATGAATTAACCACTGGTGTTTTTCCCAACTCTATTTCTTAGAACCCTCACATTTTCTTTCCCTTTTACCTCAAGAGACTCCAAGCTAGAACTACCTCTAAGGAGTTGTTCGCTTAAAATATGTAACACCAGGGACCACTAAAATAACCTTACCTAAGGGGGGGGGTGGGGAATACCTCACCAAGATTCTCACTTTTCCTATGACACCAACTTCGTGTGTCTGTTGGAAGATCAAAAATAGTGGAAGGGTTTCCCTGAATTAGCATTTTAGGGAAGGTAATTTTTCAAATCTAATTGAGATTATAATTCTCAAACCTCATTTCTCACAGAAGTTAAACCAAAGTAAAGGCCAGATAAATTTTGTTGTTTCTTCCCATTTTGGTCTGTGAGAAAGAAAGGTTAAAGAATCAGCCCTTGATGAAGTTTATCACTATAAATTAACTCCACGACCATACAGTATTTTTCTCTGACATGCTTACTAACTTTCCCTTACCTCAGGCACCAAGTATTTATAAGCTGCCCTCATCAATTTTTTTATTAAAGTAAAATTACTCACTTATGAAATAATCAGAGCAATACTCCTGTAAATACTCAATTTTCACATGGTAGATGCAAGCTAAGACTATCTTGCTTTTCCAATGTTCTCGGGTCATTTATGTCCTCAAGAACATATATCAAGCTTTTGGCCATTGATGCTTCTCCATTCCCTTTTATGAAAAGGTACAACATGCTATGCACACAAAGCAAAGCATAATAATTTAAAAGATTCTTCTTCCCATTTCCTTCCCATTTGCTAATAATGTCACCAATCAGAATGTAGTTTCCTTAAAAAAAAAAAAAGCTCAAAATCATTCTTACCTTAGAAATACATAGACTTTCAGGGATTATATGGATCATAAATTAACTATTTCAGTCTAGATTTCCACTAGAAATGGTTTTAGAAAAGTAATCTCTGTGTATCTCCGACACTCTATTCCCTCCTAAATTCCCTAATCTACCCCCCTATAATTCTTCATGGCCTTTGACTAAGTTATTTATATAAAACTATTTGTAAAGTTACTTTAAATTACGTTTTGGAACTAACTCAAAAGATAGATTACATGCAGCTATAAGAAATTACAATGGAGAGAATACTGTATATCATTTCCCCAACTTGCACTATTACAACCAGTATATTCACACTAATAGAATTCACCAATCTCATCCGATTTCCCGTTTTATTTTCCTATATATATATATTTATGTGCACACATGTACAAATTGTTACATACAATTTTATCACATGTAAGTTTATGTATCTACCACCACATCACTGAACAGTTAATAACATACAGATTTTTTATAACTACATCTGTCGCCTTAAGACCCCATTAAAAACAGCAACTTGTTCTAGATTCAATAATTTCACATTTCAAGAGTAACTCATCGATGAAATTATGCAGTATGCAATCTTTTTGAGAGATATTTTTCCACTTATATTAACTCACATGAACGATCAATTGAAATTCTTTTGTTATTTTTTCATTCATTTTCATTGCTGAATAGTATTTCATGGTATGAGTGCACCAGCTGTGTAAGCATTTATGCAATGTAGTTTACAGGTTACATCTTATGAAAACGTAAGTTTTAATTTTGATGTGATAGATATTGAAGAGTGCAAGTGCCAAGTTGTATGGTAATTGCATGTTTACTTTTATAACAAATTGCAAAAGTGTTTTCTAGAATGCCTCTATACAACTTTAAATCATCAATTCTTTAATTAAATTTCTTACTGGTGGAGTTAAATAAAGATACAATGTATGTTTTTAAATGAGTATAAATCTTTATAACTTTGGGTCTCTGATTTTTCTGTAAGTATACCATGGTTAGTTTGTAAAGTTAAAAAACACATTGTATAAATAAAAGAATTGAGAAATTCAGATGACCTGCGACATACTAAAAACTAGTGCAACAAGTCAACTAGGACAGACCAAAGTATTTATAAGCTGACAAGAACAGATCAAAGGAAAGATATAAACAGATATAGTGGTATACAAAACACAAATTATGAATCTATATATAGTCCTCAACATTAGAGAAAAAGCAAACTACAAGAGCTGCTACTATGTGCACCTGAAGATGTATTTTCTAGTAACTTTGTAAAAAACAAAAGAAAATACCAATCTTTTAAAAAGCTTTTGATTATAATCATCTGCAAAGTGAAGAACTAAACCCTATTGTTAACATATGATCCTACCTTACTGAAACATACAGATGTGGGCATGTGTGTGTATGTACACATAAGAGTAAAAATGTTTTGCATTAGTGTTCTCACCAAGTAACTGCATAATTTCCTTTCCTTGATAAGAAAGGAAGTTGTTTACTTTTATCAAACGCAGAAGATAGTTGTTTGGTATGAACAAATTTAATTTTATGTAATCCTGAGTTAAAAATTATAAACTATATAACAAATAAAACATTTTTTTCTAATATCTTTCAGACAGGAGAGCCTTAAATAGAAGGTGAATAGTATATCAAATAAGGATTTTTTTCAAACACTAACCATTAAGCTCCCTACATGAAATTTTTGCTTTTTTTCATATTATCAACAATCTTTTATATCTTTAAATTGAGGTGACACTGAGTTACACACTATTGTTCAGTGGCATAGGATTACAGTATGTTACCACACCTCCCACCACTAAGGACCCCACCATTCTCACACTATCATTTATGCTAGGTATAGACTATTCTCCACAGCTATTCTCTGAATACTTCTCTCCAAAGAATTGCCCACTGCCAGATCTCCACTGAACTGTCTAATTTTTATCTTTTCCTTCCCTAATATGACAGTTTACTACAGTTACAATTTTACTAAAAATTTTTCATAAGAAAAAATTTTTAAAAGAACTTTTACATTATAGAAAATGAAGGGAATGACGAGTTCAGGTGACTAAAAAGACAATTATATATAACTTAACTCTTCAACATACTGATACATCTGCTGTTATTTAAAATATTTTTGTTAAAGAACAAGATAGGCAAGCTAAAGTCTGTAAAACAAATCCAGGCCACCAACTGTTATTTTTATAGTCCATGAGCTAAGAATTTTTTTTTACATTTTTAAGTGGTTACATAAGTACCTACATATATCAATTATGCCTCCATAGCTGCAAGACACTAAACTATAAAATCTGACTACTTGCAAAAGAGGATTGAGGATCCCTGGTATCAGGACCCAATACAGAAAAGTATGTGGAAAAATTTAATAAAATGATAACTATAAATAAACTAATTGGTTTAATTTGCTATGAGAATGGTTTTGTATTCTACTCCCATTTAATTGTGACTCCCTAGAAATTTCAATCTGAGGAGTCTGACAATCCTCCAGAGGTACTCTCAAAATGAAAAACAAGTATGTAATATAAGAAAGATTGTTACATATTTCACAATACCACCATACATATGACAACATCCATAAAGCATTTTTCAAGAGAAAAAAATTTATGTGAAAAGTTAGCCTCATGACTGCATGCACATTGCATGTATGTCTGCAGAGTATGTGTGTATAAGAATGACAAGCTCTATTGTTCATAAAAACCTAAAATCCCAGGTAATAGCAACAAAACAAATTTAATCTGAAGGTGTGTAAAAAACAGCCCATAGTGCAAAGGTGAGCTATGACAAACAAAGGCTGAATTTTGTAAGAAGAAATAACTTATATGTTAAGGAAATTACAAAAATTGTGGATTAACACTATAAATAAGCAATAATCTTTTGAAGTACTTCATTTAAAATGACTTATTAAATAAAAGAAATGCAGTACAAAATCTATACAACTGAAGGATTAAAATGACATGAATATTTTCAAACAATATCATTCTACAATATAAACCAAAACAATTTAGAGTATTTTTTCTAATTTTAAAAAATTCCCTTTAAATGAAGGCTAATGAAAACTTTACACCCACTAACCAAAGAAATAAGAATTCTTCACTGTGAGAAAATGAAGAATATGGGGAGTACCTGTTGCAACTCCCCTTATTTCCAATCTTCTTGATAACCATGTATTTTTTCAACACTATCAAATGAGAACCACTGAGCTAAATAGTTTCTGAGGTACATTTCAATTAGCACATTCTATGAGAATTTCAGTATCTAATCATTAATTGTTCTGATGTTCATTTTCTTTGTAAGAGGTAGAACTGATGTTGGCATACTTAGTAAATAATCCTAAAAAAGTGCCCATTCAGAGGGTGTATGATCTTATGAATTTTAAATCATGAATACACTCATTTAACTATAACCAAAATCAGAATTAAAAAAAAAGAAACCATCATCAAAAGACGAATTCATATTACTTTTTAAGTCACATCCTTTACTCATTCCTTTCTATTGATTATTTCACATTATAGTTTTCCTTTTGAAGAATTTCCTATGAGTGGAATCACACGGTACGCAATGTTTTAATTTTGGCTTTTTTCACTCAGCATGATGCCTTTGAAATTCATTGAAATTTTTGCATATATCAATATTCCTTTTTGTTTTGAATAATATTCAGGGTATTTAGTGTACCATAGGTTTATCTACTTACCAGTTACAGGTAATTGACTTGTTACTACTTTTTTGGTATAAAGAACTGCTACAAAAATTTGTATACATGCTTTTCAATGAACATGCATTATCTTTTCTCTAGGGTAAAGATCAGAAAACTATAGTCTGTGGTCTAACTTAGGTATTAATTTTAAAAAACTCAGAAAATGTTAAAAAAAAAATAGTGACCAAATGAAAATATTCACTAAATGACCTGATGACTTTTAGAAATCCCAGTGTAATAATATCCTTCTAAGTAGTGTCACTATCTCAGGCTACAGAGTCAATGGCACTGCTGGTCAGTTTTGCTAAATATCCCACTATAGAAAGTAGAACTAAAAGAAATTCATTTAGAATATCATACAAAAAACTCAAAAATTCCTTAAGTCAATGAAAATGCTGCTTAAAAACTACCTAATCAAAAAATAAAACAAAAACCTTTCAAACACAAAAACCTTGAAATATTAGGACTTATGACCTAACTTAGTAACTAACAAGAAAATCAACAAGGTTTAAATGTGATACAAAAACATATTTCTATATTATCACATAATTTTCTGGAGAATAAAAAATACCCAAAAAACTCAATTTGTGTTCATCTACAGACCTAGAAGATAACATAGTTTTTTAAATATTATTTTCTAATTTTAACTTTAAATTTTAGAGACCTTTTTCTGTATCTTTGGAAATCTTGGAATGCCTTTTAAGTTATGCTAAGTATTTCTATAACTAATTCATTGTAGAACTAATTATCCTTAGATAAAAGGAATTTGAATTTATCTAGTAGTACAAACTGGACAGAAAAGAAGCCTTTCACCCATCTCTGGCTCAAAGGAACAGCTTCAAAAAGAATGTCTATCAAAAGTCATTTTAACCATAGAAAGAGTCTACTTTTTAGGCTGTGGATGCAGCATCATGCAGAGAGATGATGCTGTCAGAATAGATTATTGATAAAAATACTGCACACCTATCTTTTCTCACTCCTCAATTACCTCTCAGTCCCATGAGCTTTCCCAGTTTTAACTCATTCTCTAAACAAAAACTTAGCAAAGGGAGATCAGAAGACACTATTTGAACCCCTAAATTCACTATTCCAAAATTCAGTCTACTTCTAGCCATCTGGGATATATGTGAAAAAAATGCTACTTTCTACTGAACATAGTTTAATTCTGTCACTTGTCATAAAAAGAGTTCCAAATAATATTGGATTAAGGGAACACTACTTCACAATAAAACTTTCTGATCAAAAAGAGAAATACTGGATGACCTTGCCCATATGGGGGATATAAGGACAACAAAAGGATAAGAAAAAGTTCAAAGTAGAACCAAAGCTTAAAGCAAACTGGGGGGGGGGGGGTGGGGGAGGGGTGGAAGGAGGAATGGGCACCGGAGATGGCGATCTGGACGGCAGCTAACAGGTGACAGGGTGGTGGGAGAAAACTTCAGGTATACAACAATGTAAAACATACATATACACACGTGTGTGTGCAATCAATAAAAAAAAATAAGAAAAAAACTTTCTGGTCATTTCTGGTGATACCATATTGCAATTGCTCCTGAATTTTTCTAAGATTTTTTTGCTTTACTCATACCTTATAAAATTATAATTATTTCCCCTACCACACTAAAATAGAAAAATGTATGAAGACAAACTGATTCTTACTTTTCTATTCTGCCATACTGAATTCTTACAGCTAAGGGCAGAAAACATAAGGGTAAAAGGGTACAAGAAGGGAAAGAAGGAAGTTAGCCATTTAAACTGGTAAGAATCTCAGAAGCAGCAAAAGAAAGTAAAATATAAGAGCTAAAACACAAGGAAATAAATATGCAAATGAACAATTAGTTGAACAAGAGAAATATATAAGAGGAAATAAGAGGGAAAAAAGCATAACAGTAGAAAGGAGTTTTATGCTAAAACTGCATCAGGAGGGTTGGATTCATATTCTTAATTAATTGTTCATTTCATTTATTAGTTTTTGTTTCTTCAAAACTACTAGATTTCCTTCACTCAAGTTTCACTGGTGCCAATATTTTGTTTGTACGCAGTCAAGGATAATAGAAGTGTAGATCAATACATATGTAACTCATATTCTTTTATGAAACTTGGGGTAATAAAATATTGGAGGAAGCATAAAGACCTCATCCTTATGA
The DNA here is from genome assembly GCA_004024945.1 of Uropsilus gracilis. Classification (NCBI taxonomy): domain Eukaryota; kingdom Metazoa; phylum Chordata; class Mammalia; order Eulipotyphla; family Talpidae; genus Uropsilus; species Uropsilus gracilis. The sequence goes on along the minus strand of PVHY01002209.1, from coordinate 22,886 downwards.
AATGCTTTTAAACCAGTTAGTAAGTCATATTGCTTCCCAAAAGCAAAATTAAAATCATTTTCACTATCATAAGTAGAGAAACAATTTCATACACATCTTAAATTACTTAGTTTTTTTAAAGCTGATTTCTATTATGCTCAGTATTCTGAAAATGGCAAGTCTACATTTTTGGGGGAAACTAAGAATTTTTAGATTAATAATAAATTACAGTGCAAACATATCATGTATACGTATCATGTTACATGATATCATGTATATCATGTAAAGTTGGATTTCCAAACCCAGACATCAGAGCTGTATGGCACAGAACACATCATTGCTTGAAATACTGACTATTTAGAACAAAAGTATACTTCAATTAAGTTTCCAGAGAAACTTATTTAATCCACCATGAAATGAAAACTGGGTAGCTGCTACCAGAGGGGCCTTTAAAACTCTGAGGTAGAAGTGATACTAGGGCTAAGCAAACAGGCTCCAACAGCTTTAGAAGGACAACTGAATTGTTTGTAAGTCAAATACTTAAAAGCAGAGGTTTAAGAATAATATAGTTGGACAACAAAAGCTCCCAATCTACTAAATTATTTAAGACTATTAAAATGAGTTATAAAAAACATGTCGCAATTTTATTGACACTGACCTATTTTACAATTTGGAGGACTTCTATGTGCTCGTTTATTTTCCCATTAAAACAACCTACCAACATTTCTCAGTGAGTGCTCCATGGCAAACTTAGTCCTCCAAAGGCTAATGATTGCAAAAAGACTTTCATGCATCATAGCAGAAGTGCTAACAGGAGAGAAAAGAGGAGCTGGACCAACCACCTGGGAAAGTTTGCCCCAGCAGGAAATGCTTCCAGTGCCAGCAGCTGGGAGTTGGATTCCCAAACCCAGATACCAGAGTTGTACGGCACAGTACCAGTCACATGTAACAGACACCAGAAAGAATCCTGGAGAAGCACACCACACGTGCCCTACAAGCTTTCATTCTCAGTCTAACTATCTGCCTCAGCTGCTCCTGAAGATTTGAGCAGCCAGTTATCTGTTGCTGTCCAGGAGTACAAGTTCACACCCAGGAAAAATGGACATAGTTCCAAAAAAAAGAAAAGATCAGTGGGTCAAACATGGACCAACAGTTTGCAGCAAGAGGAGTTGGGAGTGACCAGAGGGGCAAGGGGGAGAGAGTGAGATGAGAAATAAAGAGGTACTTTACTCCATACAAACATGACCAATATTGTATGATAATCACAAAGTTAACAATTAAAAGAAAAAAAGAGACTTTCATGCATTGGCTGAATCTGGGATGTGATAGGAAAACAAAGTTAAGCAAATATTTACCCCTTTGCCAGAATCTTTAGTACTCTAATCTTTAAGAAACGGCAGCATATGATACATAATGCTTCCCAAAGTTATTTTCATAGATGTATCTCAAGATCAGTATCTCACAATTACAGTTCCAGATAAAGCTGAACTAGTGAAACCCCAGGAGCATTATATAGTAAAAACCAATATCTTACATACCTAATATGACTAACACAGTATCTGACTAGGAGTGAGGAGAGGTGCACTGCAAGATAAGAGTAGCTCAATCCACAGTCACTAGAGAATCTAAGGAAGCCAAGTCTATGTAATAATTTGTTCCTATCTTCAATTTATAAATGGGTCTTGCCATCACCAAAAACGTATCTAATTAACAAAGTTAAGGCAAAGCAAATATTATGAAATCAGTAAGGGGACTAAAGGTGGAGAAATAAACCAAAGCTAGTAGACATGCTAGATATGACTGCAATTCATTGCTATCATTAAAGCGTTGCAGTTTTACTATAATAGAATACAGAATTGTTGAGTGCTAATTTCTTAGTGATGTGCCAAAAGGATGTTTCACTTGAAACATAAGCAAAAACCTCTTTTCCTTTATTGACAAATCAATGGGATAATTCTGGAGTTCACTACAAAGAAATACTAACTGTTCCAACATAGCTGTTTTACTTCCTATGTAAAACACTTCAAAATATCTAAATGAATATAGAAATGCATGTTTTCTGTGGCAAATTGTTCATTATTAAATCATTATCAACCCTTGTTAGACAAAATTTCTCATTTTTCCAATGTGCAAAATCATTAAAGTGTTTGAGAGTTCCATCATGAAAGATAGTGGCACTTTATAATCTACTATTTCTTCAGGCAAACGTGCTTATGGCTAAACATGATACACAAAATAACATTTCCAAGATATACGACTCCCTCCCCCATTTCCTAATAGTGTTTTTATATGTTGACAGCAATGATAAAATATATTACTGCTTTCCTATCAGCTTTAAACGTTTCTGAGCATTTATCTTTCTCAGCACCATTCTGAAGTGTTACCTATTATGATGATTAGGTATCAACAGTTCCAAATGTTTTAATACTGCCATGTACATCTGAGCCATGCTTTAACAATTTAGGTTTTTATCCTGAAATGCCCTTAAATTATCAAATGACTAGAAAAGCAACTTGACTGAGCACTATAAACCACATACTTGGGTATCTTAAGAGTTCAATTGGTTCATTATCAAGTGGGACAGCCTGTTGCTATATAGAACTGCTCTACAATTTAAAAGACATTCATTTCTGAAAGCAAGTTATTGTCAAGTAGATTGTTTACACTAAATTGCTAGATACCTAACTTAATCATTTGTTACAGAAAATAAAGGAAGTCAGACATTGCCAATTATGACTGAAATAATTTTGAACATATCTGTGTAATCTTTTTCAGGGTTATTTCCCCCCAGCTCCCTATTATAGGTAGTAATTTTTTTTAGATCATATAGCTAAAATTTACAAGACAATGTGTCATTAGCTGTATTGACTTAACTATATGATGTATTTCAGATGAAAACAGACTTTTGTCATTTATACTGTGAAGAAATCAACCTGTTTATAAATCTGAGTTATCTTTATTACAAGATTAATTTATAGGCTGATTTTATAGTGTATATAGTATATGAAATTTCCTAATAATTATTTACAAGCTGAAGGAATCAACAAACACATGTGCTTATAATTTGTCTAAGAAAATGTTACCTCAAAGTAAATTATAGAAATAGTTTTAGTCAAAGCTACATAAAGTGACTACACATTTTTAAAAAAATATTTAATTCCCACAGTCCCACAATTTTAAGTCACCTTGCTCAAAGTCATGCTAATGATGCAATTCTAGGAAGCTTAGCAACCATCTCTGAACTAAGAGTAATGGTAAGATTCTAAATATGAAAAAGGGCAATTTCTGATTTCCCACATTTCAGAGTAATAGACTCAATTAAAAAAGCTTAGCTCTATCTAAAATTATAGAATGACTATACCACATTTACTATAAATAAAACACTACTTGGGAAAGGAAGTTACTTGGAGTGTCATTTGTGTTTTCCTTTGATGGTATGTTCAACAGAAAATTCAAAATATAAATCAGAAAGTTTCCTCTGATGAAATGCTAGAGTAAATTTTTAGGTTCTAAATTTAATTCCAATTTTTACCTGGAATGAGAATATGTATTTAATACCAGGTTTTCAGTTGCATTTATGTTGAAACCACTTAGGATTTCAAACACAAACTTAATTGTTGATGAGACTTTTTTTTACTCTTGTTTCATGACTACAGTGTTAAACTGGCAAAATCCACGCCAAAACATCAGATGTTATCTCCTCCAATGCTTTACAGAGGATAAGGAAAATAAACAAAGACCATGGAAGCAAAAGCATTCAGAAAGAAAGTGCAGACCACCAGGATTTTGGATTTGGGTAATCCATTTAGAAATTAGCATTGCTGTGTCTTAAAAGGACAACCCTAAAATCATAAATAGGTCACATCCTTAAGAAACAGAATAAGTAATAAAGTCAATGTCAATTACACAAACCTACATTTATAAGATATCCTTGACAACTAGTAAAGCAGACTAAACAAATCTTTTGTAATGTGCTGGGTCCCCTGCATAAGACAAAAAAATAATGGCATAAAGCAGAGTCTTTTGTATCGAGTTCTGCACAATGGCAAAATTATCCCTATGTTAAAAAAAAAAAAAAAGTGGCATCCAAACTGGGGGAAAAATAGCTTGAGCTTATCATTTCAGATTGAAGAGCTATAAATTTTCATGTTTTGCAGAATATAGGGGTAGATATAGAGGATGACTAACTCAAAAGGTTTTGTGCAAATATAATAACCAGGGTTAAGTAGTAATACTGTACAAAATACAACTTTACTTTTACAGAATAAAATTTTTTAAGTCACCAATATGAACTCAAGCACATGAAATAAAAGCCACAATATCTACACATATTACTAAGTTTTAATCAGTTTAATCAATTACTAAGTTTTAATCAGATAGTGCCAAAAGATCATACAATATGAAGAAAAATCTGCCTAAAATCACTGTCATATTTTAAATCACCATATACATACAACTAGTCAAACAAGTAAGTCATAAATGTCTCTGAAACACTTCTCTGCTCAGAAAGCAGAAAATATAAATGCTTGAGGTCACAAAGACACTACTAATTGACAGTTAAAACATTGCCGCTTCTTCGTAGAGCAATTACAATAATGCTCTAAGAAAACATCCATAATTCTGGGTGCTTGCTTCACAAAGTGAATTAAACAAGGAAAGCCTGGATAGCCATAGAAACCCACAAACTCTCTTTTACTTATGTATCCCTCCTGGAAAAGGGGATAAAAAAATGTCTCTCAACAAAGAGGTTTTAAAAAGACTATTTGCAGAGAATTAACAACTTACCCATCAGATTTGAGTTCATGAAAGGTGTTGGGGACAAGCCTTCATGGGCCCCTAATCGACTGTCATTCAAGTGATCACTGAAATGAGGACTGTCTGTAAAACCCTAGGGGGAAAAAAAAAGACTGGAGTATTAAAGAGATTATACGGCAGTTCTGTTAATTGAGTATAATGACACTTACCTAATTAATATACAGAATTACAATTGTTTATTACTAACCAAGTTCCTTGTCCATTACTTTAAAAAATAAACAGAAGTGCTCCTTTTATTCTTTTAAGGTATTAAAGTAAAAGTTTCTTAATGATCCCTACAATCTGTTGACACACAAAAGAAAAGCTCTATATGTCATCTTTTCTTTTTTAAAAGACTAAGAAAACGTACTTCTGAATTGTAATAAACTAGGAAAAGTTTTGTCTCTATTCTCCTTTGTATCGGCTCTCATACCATAGGGTTAGACAATAACAAATTTTACTTAAAGTAGTATAAAGAATTCACAAACAATATACTAAAAATAAATCCTTTCCTAAGTGAGAAACAAATACTGAACAAGGTGTTACTTTTTTTTAGTATAACAAGAAATTCTTCTATAGAAACTGAACCATATAAAAAGAGAAACATTAAGTATTGGGTTCCTTTAAATTCTTAAGAAGTAGAAATGAAACTGCTATGCCATGAAACAAAAAAGTGAATGGTATTAGTTCACAGCAGCTGTAATTAAATTTCTCCTTATAGTTTAAAATCAAAGGGAGAGTGGGAATAGCAAATATTACAAGTGTAATAAATGTGACAGAACCCCTATGGATTTAAAAACTGTTCTGGTTCTCAAATTCTTGCACATACTAAGTACAGCTTCACCTTCAAAATCATATTACTTCTAAACAAGATTTTAAAATTGTTAACCAAAATTGTAGGTGATATCTACCATTCTGTCTAATAACACCATTTTAACAAAGATTAGAAAAATTCAGAGGAGACTCAAACAAGAAAGAGAACTGTACTAGCTGACATAAACCAGAAAAAAAAAAAAAAAAAAAAGATCTCCAGGGACTGTAAAATTGTCGATCATCAATGAATATTTATCATTACCCAGACTCTGGCTAAAATTCAAAAGGACATTAATGGGGATGAAACAGGTTTTACTATCTTTGCAAGCATGCTCTCAGTTCAACCAAGGGGCTAGGAATTGAGGGCTAAAGAACTATCAAACCATCACAATTGCTTATGGATGTATGTCACAACTTCTTCTGCTATTCTATTTTTAAAACTAATCTTTTGGGAGTACTAATTCCCAACTCAATCTTTGTTTAATTTCTATCTCCTCTAGAATCACTGATACACATGTAACGCACATTCAGGAAGAATTTTGATAGCATTTACAACTTGGTTATGAGCATCAGGGTGTCCTCTCCTCTGGTAACCACAAGCCTAGCCTTATTTGCCACAGCAACATGCAGCAGAAGCTATTTACAAAACAGAATGGCGCCTAGTTAAGGTCACTCCTTGAAGTTTAGTACTGTTGCTTAAAGTTTCTGACTCTTGAAATGCCAAGTGAACCACTGCTATATCACATACATCTGGGTTTCTGTCTGTCTCTCCCTCCAACTTTAAGCATTTGTAGTCAAAAACCAAACACTGAAAACTATTCAACAATGACTGAAATATTGTTATAATCATTAAACAGAGCCAACAGACATGCATTTGCAGGTCAGTCATACTGTTCACACTTCATCTTAATAGCAAAGGATAACAAAAGTTTGTATGTGTTCAATTCTCTTCATTATTTAATAATTTTTCCTTCATAACTATGAAAATAAAAACACTAAAGTTTAAAAAGTTTTTTCTAACCCAAAATACAAATATATTTAGTTTTAAGATATCCTTGAATGACTGTACACAATATAAATATCATAGATCACATGTAGTAGAGTTTAGCATAGAGGATATCTATCTCTAAGCTCGCATAAACATTTGCTCAGAGAACACAACAATTATTTTACTATCAAACACAGAAAAATGAGTCGTTATCATCTTTTTTCTGTATGAACTTATATATTACAGGGCATACTGGAATAGAGTTTACTACAAGAATATTTCCCAGTGCACTCAAACTTGTGGGATTGTCATTCTATATAACAGAGTAGGAATCTATACAAAATTAAAAACCAGTATAATTTCCTTCATTTAAGATATCTTTTTAATTTATTTTTTCGCGCACCTCAATGATTCATCTTTAGTGCATACAATTTTTGTGAAAAGCTAAAGTCTAAGATACAAACTGAAGTTGCAGAAAGAAACTGGAAATTTCTATTTCAATTTAAACATGTAATATATATGCCCAAACCTCACTTAAAAGACTAGAACTTGGTACTGCTTGATATTGTTCTTGCCATTGTTTACAGACAGTGATATCTAGCCAAAAACTAATTTTTGGTGAACGAAAAATTTTGCACTCAAAATTACAAAATATTTTACATCTAAATTAGATCACTAGATATTTAAGACCAATTCCAGAAATGTACACAGAATCCTTCAATTAGTATTTATGTATTGAACAGTTGGATGATACCAAGAATGGCACTGTGCAAACGGCAACACTCATATTAGTTGACTAGATATGGTGCTAAAATGCAGATTAAGAATCCTAAGGTATTGACATTCTGCATTTTAAACAGATGATGCTGATGCTCCAAATCACACTTCTTATAACAAGAACCTAGACAGTACAGAAATAAAGCTCTCCTTCATATAAAGGAAAAACTCAAATCTAGACAGGTGATATGTATTTCTCTTAGAACCTCATTAAAACAAGAGAAGCTTCTGGGTAAGTATAAATTAGGGGAAAGCCCCATATTTAGCAATTAGAAAAACAATGTATTTTTATGTGTATGGATCTTTATTCATTCATGTAATATTAGGTAGAAGACAGATGTCAAACAGAGGTTTTAAAGAAATAGATTGGTCAACTAGGAGTTTAAATAAGAGACTCTCTAAGCAGTGCATGGAGTTAGGCCATGAGCATCGGTGCCCATAAAGACACAAGGCAAAAAAGGAAGAATTCCACAACAATACAATCATGGGGCTTATAGAAAAGTGGGGAAAGATTCAGAAAAAGGTAATAACAAGCCAGATCTAGAGAAAAAGAAACAAAAGTTGACAGGACTTAGAGAAGGGTTGATGTGAGGAGAAAGGACAACAATCAATCAATCAATGATTAAGGAATCCAAGCATATTAGTCAACTGGACTGATAAATTAATGTTATTTCAATTTTTGAATATAAAAGAAGTAAACCACTGAGATCATTAAACACAGAACTATCATGATGTGTATTTTAAATTGTTAGGGAGTTATGCTAACAAAAGGGGTCAAACCTAACCCCCTGGAGTTTCTAATTAACATCTATAAAATGGTTTTACCAGGAAAATAACCACTAATAAAAATGAGATTTTGATACATGAGAAAAGATAAACACTACATTATGAAGGACAGAGCAGTACTAAAACAATCATCCATCATAGTAGATTTTAAGCTCATACTATGCAGCTACTAACCCCCACACACACATACACACACACAAATTAATACACTCTGAAGAATTGTTTCTATCTTATAAAAATGGATAGGACTCAAAATGTTAATGGATAAGTCAGCTGATACACTGACTATAAAAACTTTTCAATTCTCTACTTAAAATTGTCTAAATTACAATTTCACTTGTCAATCATAAATAGTCCCATCTATGACAACGTGACACTTAACAAAAGTTTTGAAATTTGTTCCATTTAATATATTTTGTACACTTTTCCATTCTGAATTCATGATATAGAATGCAGAAATGCTTGTCCAGGCTAGGACATGAAAACAGATGTGAAGTGATCAGTTATTTTTTCATAACTAATTAAAACTGCATGTAATCAGTCAAGTCTTAGATCAAAAACAAAAGTAGTATTATTCTCTCCAATTTGTCTTCTCAAATATCTTTCCTTTGATGATTCCTTAAATGCTCATTAAAAACTTTTCCCGATCAAATCAATGGCGTAACCCACAAAGTACCCTCTCAGTTGAAGTGAACTCAAGATTTTCCTAACCTACGTTGCCTTCTCTTCGTATGAAAACCACTGCCTAAAAATATTTGAAAATATTTACAATTCTTATCAAGTTAAAAAGGGAAAGAAGGCTCTTCCAGTGAAGGCTTAGTTTCTCAGAAAAGTTTTCCCTGACCCAAATAAGATCAAAATATTTAAATACATTCTGACCTCTCACAGTAATGAGCAGTTCCACTGCATCACTGCTCATACATTACCTATTTCACTATTCATTTAAATTATAACATAAGTATATGTTATAATTACACTATAACAGTATAGTGGATGAATGTGGAATTTTTGGAGCCAGATTGGTAAATCTGAATTCCATCTTTGTTACATATTAATTGTGACTTGAGGCAAATTAATCTTTATTACCTTAGTTTCCTTATCTATAAAATAAGGATGACAGTAACAATACTAGCTTCATTTCACAGCATGTTGTAGCCACCAAGTAAATTAATATATACAGAGGTTGGGACAGTGTCTGGCACATACTACACATACAACACAAGCTAGACATTATTATTATTATTATTATTATTATTATTATTATTATTATTATTGAGAGAGTTATATCCTGCAAATCCTGTGAAGATAGGCACCATGTCTGCTATTTTCACAATTATACCCTCAGAACAATGGCTGTCACATACGTAGCAGGTGCTCAATAAATGACAGATGGATCTGAGGCTTCAGCTGCTAGATCTTTAAAATGCTGCAGGGCTTTAGTTATTATAAATGTTGAGTCAGTTTTTCATGGAATATGCAATAACTAGCAGGAAAAAGGCTATTAAAGTGCTAGCTTATCTAACTGAATCAAACAAATAATCATAGACTTTTGATAGTCAAAGAACCACAAGGTTTCACACCAAATATTAAATTTTATAGGTTCTAAAAGCGGTCAAAGTACAATCAGTTATAAATTCACAAGGCACCAGAAAACTGTGGAAGTAAGAAGATAAATGACTGATCACATCTCAAAAGTGAATAAAATAAAAATAAGTAGAAGTAACAAATAAAGTTTAAAAGAGCTTAAGACATCCTTACTGTGTTTGATTATTAACCTCCAGGACAAATTGCCAAAGTGAGTATGCAACTATCTCTCTAGGTTAATTATCAGGCTGATTTCACAATAGCATATCATTTCACATCAAGGACTGAGTCTACATAGTTCACTATTCTATAACTAGTGACAAATATATTAATAAGCACATAGTATATGCCCAATAAAATTGGTTAATTTAACAAATGAAGGAACAATAAACAATGCTCATTGCAAATCAGGTCCAAATGTGAAAAAGTTACTTAACATTCAATTTGTTGAAGTTCCTCTGTCCTTTAACAGTCATGTGCTAATACACAATTTTCTTGAGAGTGAAACTGATCTTATCAGCCTGGTCCGTAAGTTCTTAAAAGGCAAGAATGTCTTATTTCTGTTTACAATACCAAAAGACCAGCACAAAAATTTGCACATAATTGAGTTCATCCACGTATACAAGTTTATCCAATTAATAAACTATGTAGTTAATGCAATAGCAATTGATGCTCTTAAGCTCTGACCTCTATATAGCTTTGTTATATGTTGTCTTTACAAGCACAGTTTCTGAATTGTCTATGTTGAAGTCCATCATCAATATGGAGAAGTCAAACATCTCAGAGGAAATAATATGTTAAAATAGGAAAAGCCAAAATACATATTACTGAATCTAGGTGTTACATAGGATAGGACTTGAAAATCCCAAAACACCATCTAGTTCACATTCATTTTGTCTGCTACAGAGATGACCCTAGTGAAACTGATTGTCTTGCTAAAGATAGGGAAGTGAGAGACTGGCAGAGGGGTTAAAAAGAATGCAATATCATACCTTATGGCAATTCACTAGGGATTTAAACCTAACACTATGCCACAAATGAGGCAAAGACTAGTTTCACTGGAAACGTTAAAAAAAAAATTAAAACTGAGAATAACCAAGATAAAAGATCCAAAGTAACATATTAAGTCTCAGAAAGAAGTGCCCCACTATTCTACACTAGTATATGTTACATAAAAGAACTCTTGCTCCTCAAGTTCTTGTTGGATTCCTTGTTATTCAGTTCAATTTAAAAAAAAAAATTATTTTTGGTACTTCTATGATACTGAATTCTGATAAACGTATCCATACTGGATGCTCCCACAACTCCTAGGATGTTCAATTCTGAACTGTCTTTATGCATAAATAAGAACTTACAAGCTGAAAGACGTCTTTGGAATTCACTTACCATCCTCCACAGATTTTGAAAGTTAAATTCTTCAGCAATGATTGCATAAATTTCTCTAGCAAAAACACAAATCCAGTAAGATGATACATAAAAATACTCTTCTATTACAAATACTAAAGGAAGTATTTCTTCTTAAAGTAATTGTTTTTTAAAAGCAGCTAAATATACATAAGATACAAAGAAAATGAGTGATGATGAATTTTTATCAGAAACTTTATTATTAATCCATCTATATACAACTATCTTTTACATACAACTCAAAGGCAAAATATGAATTAATAATACTGAAGTTACTTTAGTTTATAAGATTATGAAAGAGTAAGGACTATGAGGGCTGACATAAGATAGAAAACAACGCCTAAATGAATGAGTCTCCATTTAATTAATTAAAAAGAAAAAATTTCAGTTCCAAGTATTATTGGGTTCTGCCGAAAATGATAGACACTATACTCAGAAAAGAAGCATAATGTTCAGATGATATATTGCAGTACATTTTAATGTAATATACTTTTTTAAAGGCACAAATAATGTTCTGTTGGTGGTTTCTAATGTTGAGATTTTCTCTCTTTGACATTAACTGGCAAAACAGAGTTCAAGTTCAAACTAAGAGTTCTTAAAGTTCAAGCGATTCTCCATTTAGAAGAAACATTAAAAATAGAGAAAGGTAAATTAAATGAAAAAATATCTACCTTAAAAGAGTATATTATGAAATACAATGTGTGGTAGAATATAAATTTTGACAAAGTTTAACTATTAGTTTTGTTTATACCAATAAAGGGAAATACTAACCTAACAATTAGATGAAAAAAGGTTTATCAAAGGTTACATTAGTGTTAATAAGTAGTTGTGAAAAATGCCACACATATTCCGAAGGAAAAAACAAGGCATGATGTAAAGGGAAAAAAGCACTTTCTCTTATCACTTAAAAAAACTACAAAATATTAAAATCTTTAATGGCTTTTGTATTCTAAGTTGAATTTACAAATTTACAAAATAATAATGAATATTTTAATTCATATTATGTAAAATTGCTCAGATTCTTTGTTTTCCTTTAACAATTCCTTTCTTTTAAATAACTTTCCAATATTCTGTGTGACTAACAGAATAAAGTATATTCTGTTGACTAATATTGGGCTAAGAATGGTTTATTACCAATCAATATCAATAAAGTAAATACAAAGAAGTTTAAGAAGCAGTTTTAGCCAATTTGGCAGAGCAATTTTGTGTTTGATATAGATTATTAAAAAAACCAGAGCCTGCATTTTATAAAATTAACTGCCATAACACTGTACTAAAATACAGTGCAATATATATATATTTTTGAGGCAACCCATTTATTCCTAAATTATATCTTGACTTAACACTGTAGAAGGTTTGTTACATTAGGATGGTTGGTTAAGTTGGGTTAAAGGGATCAATTGTATGGTTAAAAATAGAATCATTTTTTACAGTGAATCTAATGTACTATATACAGATGATATATAATCATGCACATCTGAAACCTAAGTTATGAAATAATGTCACTAAAAATGTATTTAAGAGGTAGCATAAACATTAAAGATAACTTTCCCACGTTGATTACCATAAATGCATTCTTTTACATTTTCAAATTGTATTATTTTACAGCATATTAAATAATATTTTTTAAAAGGTCCATCAAAGATAATTTGAGAAATACTAGTCCATGGTACTAAAATGTGGTATGAGAAGCAATACTGGAAAATTCTGGGGGGAAAGCTAAAGTGGGTATACATTCTAAACCTAAGGACTAAGAATCTGCATTTTGAGAATATCTTCAGGGAATTTATATGCAAATTAAGTTTGAAAAGAACTGACCATATTGTCTTGCAATGATGAGACCTGATATATAATGAATGATAATAGTCTGATCATTCCTTCTGCACTACTACAATGAGCATATCACTAAGTTGTAAAGTTTAATTTATATTTTTAAGTATAATTCTATTGTCCTGTTCATACACCACACACAAACTGAGAAATTCAGTACAAGATAGTACTTTCTGCAAAAAACTGATTTTAAATATTTTAACATTTTTATCTTTTACCACTGCAGTCAACAGATGACAGAACATTTAACTGTTCATAAATATTTTTAAATGTTTGTTGATAAATTTAAATAGATAAACCCTAGGAATACTATAACTTTATCAAAGTCCTTGCATTAAGAAGCAATATCTACCTGCCATACTGGCTATCAGTTAACAAACAAAACTATATTTCTACACTCAGTAAAACCATATATTCTAAAATAATTTTAAATTACCACTTCCATATTAATAGAGAAAATGTTTATAATTCTATATTAAACCAGTAAAACAGGAGCTGAAATACTGTATTAATATCAAATCTTAAAAATTATAGGAAAGAATAGAAAGGTATTCAAGTTTTTATTTTATTTGTCTGTATTTCTTAAAATTCCTCTGATAACCATTTCTTTTTTTCTAAAAGACACCCTCTCAATTATTCCTTTAACATAAAGTAACATACCCTCACCATAGCAAACTGGGAATAAAAATAAATAGTATCCACTAATCAGTACTCCCATTTTAATATAACTGAAATGCAAACATTTTGACACATTTTCTTCCAATTTCTCAAAGTTTATAAATTAGCTCAAACATTAGAAATATATGTAATAGCCATGGATTTAAATATGCAAATTTCTTAAGTCTCCCTCAGATGTAAACATTACCCTAAACTTTTAAAATCAATTTTATGAATTACTTAATTCAATATAATTAGATACGCATTTCCCCAAAAGTGGCAAATGGCACCATTTTTATATTGAAATTTTTTAAAAAAGGATCATGGCCAGCATGGTGGCACGTGCCTTTAATTGCAGCCTATGAAGAGAGGCTGAGACTAGAAATCACTTGAGTCCACGGATTCGTAGTAAGACCTAGCCTCAAAAAATAGTTGTGTATGGTGGCATGCACCTGTAATCCCAGCTACCTGAGAAACTGAGGCTGGGGATCGCTTGAGTCCATGGTAACTTGGACGTGAGCCTGACCCAGTAGGATAGATAGATTAGATGATAGATTAGATAGATAGATAGATAGATAGATAGATAGATAGATAGATAGATAGATAGATAGATAGATAGATAGATAGATAGATAGATAGATAGATAGATAGATAGATAGATAGATAGATAGATAGATAGATAGATAGATAGATAGATAGATAGATAGATAGAGTGAGCTATCATATTTTATTTACTACTCAACATTCTACATGTAAGATTGACATGTAGAGAAAAGCATTGGCAATACATATCACTACTATATAATATTCCATCTATAAACACACCATAATTTATCTACTTCCCCTTTGATGACATTTAGCTTGTTTCCCATCTTTTTCATAGGAACACTTCAAAATTACTACATATGATAATATATGTTTGATGATATTATTAACCATAACTTGGGATAATGGTTTTATCTTTTAATCTTTATAATTTCCTGTGCTATAAGACATTTCCCTCCCTGTTATCCAAAACTGGAGTATTCCTATGAAACCTTTCAACACCAATGCTAGCATAAAGAGAAGAAACAACTGTCATTAATTTGTACAGAAAACTTGTGTTCCTAGACTACAAAAATAACCTACCAAATCAAATCAAATTATACTTATAGTAAAAGCAGGAATGTAATGATAAATATACAGCTTGTACAGTTTTCAGGAAAGGAGCTTGGTAGTGTTATTCTCTCTGTAACACAATACACCTACACCATACACTAAAGTTAACTCAAAAATGAACTAAGACTAGAATAAAACCTGAAACCAAAATTTTCTGTGAGAAAACAAAGATGGTTATCTCCTGTACACTGATCTTGGTGATGATGGTTTGTAGGATCTGACATTAAAATAAAGACAACAAAAGTGAAAATAAACAAGAGGGTCTATATCAAACTAAAATATTTCTAAAAAGCAAAGGAAGTCATCAGCAAAATGAAAATGCAACTCGCTGAATGGTGTAAAGTATTTGCAAATTACATATATGATAAGTGGTTAATATTCTTCATGTAAAGAGCTCACAGAACTCAATAGTGGAAAAAAATTTAAAATATATGAATAGATGTTTTTCTAAAGAAGACAAATGGTCAAAACACACATGAAAAGATGTTCAGTATCACTGATCACCAAAAAAATGCAAATTAAGATCACAATGAGATATCACTTTTTATCTGTTAGAACAGCTATTTAAATAAATTAACAAACATTGGTGGGGAGGTGAAGAAAAAGGAATTCTTGTGCAGTTTAGTGGAAATATAAATTGGTACCATCACTACGATAAAGAGTATAAAGGGATTACGAAAGTTTAAAACAGAACAACTACATGAAGTAGAGATTCCACCTCTAAGATTTACCTGAAGAAAATGAAAACTTTAAACTTGAAGAGATATGTGAACGCCATGTCCAATGCAGCATTACTTATAGTAGTGAAGATATATATAAAACCCAAGTGTCCACTAATAGATAAATGGGTTTTAAAAAGATGGTATACTTACATATAATGAATTGTTATTCAGTCATAAAAGAGTAACATATAGCTTCTTGCAAGAACATATACGGACCCTGAGGACATTATGCTAAATGTAATGAGTCAGACAGAGAAAGATACTGTATGATCTTACATGTGGAATCTTTAAAAAAAAAAAAAACAAAAAAACCCCAAGCTACAGAGAATACACTGGTGGTTGTCAAATAGGGTGTGGGGAGGGAACAAATGAATGCTACCAAACTCCATTCCAATAAACAGGGCATCTAAATGACCTGGTTGTAATTTAATAAAAATGCAAAATAACTTTCTTGCTAAAGATATCAATATCTTCAAGGTCACAGCCTGAAATTCAATACTGATTACATAAAAATGTTCATAATAATCTCATTATTGACCTTATTGACCATATGAGACCTTCTGTCTCATTTTTTAAATCCTGTTTTGTATTTTCCCACTCTCCTGTTAAAGCATCTTTAAGTCTCCCTTAGGAAAATGATTAGAGGAAGACATTCTCTTTGCTTATGGAAGATTGGTGAGTGGGTGAGGAGCAAGCACTTTGGTCAGTTTATCTAATATCCAATGCTTTGGAACTGCAACTTACTTCAGAAGCTTCTTGGGACAAACCATGGATGCATTAGGCATAAAAAGAGCTATGGCTATCACTTCACAACATACATAAGTCAAACCTATATACCTTAAATATTTACAGTAACATGTCAATTATTTTTCAGTAAGACTGGAAAAAACAGAGCCAAGTAGTAACTGAAATATGATCTTGATCTTCAATAATAAAAGTCTAAGATTCATTTAATTATGTTCAACTTTCTAACCCAATATTTTCAATATTTGAGAATGTAAATTTGTATGCTATTGTAGATTGGCTAACAATTCATCTTTCTGCCAAATGTGCATTTAGAGAAATTTGTATTTTTAATGAGAACTTAAAACCATTTGTTTTCATATTCATATATACCAATTGATGATTCTGAACTTTTTTTCCCCCTTCAAAATTACTAATGTGCTAGAACTTAGATACCTGTAAAGTTGGTGACAGGATGTTAGTTTTATTTTGGAAAAATATGTAACATAACTAATTTTTTTACAGTTTTCAGAATTAGAAATAAATTGAGGGGAAAGTGTCTTAGATAACTCTTCTTTCATGTGCCTGTAGTGGTGTACCATAAAAGCAAAATATAAAGCATTATTAGGTATTTTTAATAGTTTAACATTTCGTGAATATTGACAATTTAATTAAAATGTGAGTTATATGTTTTCTAATTGAGTTGTTCCAGGGTCCTGGAACATTATGTTGATTTTGAACTATTTGAATTCAAACAATATGATTTGAAAACAAATTATGAATAATTTTTATCCAAACCATAAAGTTATTAATGCATTCATTAGATTTTACTCAGTAGATTTATTGAATGTCCACTATGTGCCAGACACTGTGCAAGGTAACTGTAGATAGACACAGAGATGAAAAATCACCGTGTTCCAGGAACATATGCTTTGTGTATTTGGAAGGAGATCTACACATGAACAAGAGCAACATAAGACAGCATTTGTTAACTACACAAGTGTTGAAAAAAAATTGGAGCATGTGGAAAGAAGTGAGGCTGGGGAGCAGCAGGGTAAGAGACAAGTTTCCCTGAAGAAATAAAGCACAGAGTAGGAACAGTGGATGAGGGATGGATGGGCATTCTGAGCAGAGGGTATTTGCCTAGTTTGTAAAGAAGCTTTCATTGAGCGATGAACAGTTTATATGGAAACTTTTTGGACTTCAATTAAGAGCTCGATCTCAGTAAGAAAGGAATGCTTCTGTTCAGATGAGTAGATAAAGTTAGAAAAGTCACATTTTATGAGACTAGGACATACCCAACTGTCTTAAATATATCAGGACGTAGTGTATGTAGTTTAACTACCAGAGATGTCAAACAAAATCTTAATATGTATCCTCATTGATGAATAAATGCATAAAATGTCTTAAGAAAAAAAAAAAAGACTGGAAAACACATTGAAAACCCTGAAGAATTTGTGTGTGTGCGTGCGTGCGTGTGTGCATGCGTGCGTGTGTGCGTGCCTGTGTGTGTATGTGTCATGGCCATTGGTATTTACCATTTTAGAAATTACTCCTGGAGAAAATTTTAAAGCGGTAAGAACTTTGAGAACAAAAACATGCTCATATATCTTACTCAGCGTTTGAAAACTCCACAGTGCATTCAAGGACTAAGAGAAAGACTGAAATTGCAAATAACATTTTAGTAATAGTATGAAAACAGTTATAATCTCGTAACACTCTAAAAGAGGACCTTGAACACCTACAGTTATCTGGGTATATTGGTTAAACCACTGGATTAAAATATTTATTGTATTTCAAAACAAATTATGAACCTTTATTACCAACTACCTTGTAAGAATCTGGAGATTCTAGTTAAAAACAGCTAGGAAAAGAATGATGGATATTTGGAACATCCATTTTTAATATTTTGGAAAACATTCATACTGTTTTCCATAGGGGCTGGACCAGTCTACATTTTCACCAACAGAGTAAGAGGGTTTCTTTTCACATCGTCACCAGCACTAATTGTTTCTTGTCTTTTTTTATATGGGCCATTCTCAGAGTGTGAGGTGGTATCTCATTGTGATTTTGATTTGTCTTTCCAGATAAGTGATGATGAGTATTATATCTTTATTTGCTTATTGGCCATCTGTATGTCTTCTTTGGAGAAACACCTACTTAGCTTTCTTGTCTACTTTTTGATTGGGTTATTTGTTTTCTTTTTGCTGAGTTGTATGAATTCTTTGAGGATCTGTGATACCAGTCCTGTGCGAATTGTATGCTGTGCACGTATTCCATTCAGTGGTATATCTTTTCATTTTAGTTAGTTTCATTCACTGTGCAGAGTGAAAGAATTTATATTATAAATATTGTATTATTATATCCTTAAGTAAAGATTATTTTAGATAAAGGGAAGATGAAAAGCTTCAACTGCACTAGATCTACACAATAAGAAATATGAAGAGTCCTTTAGGCAAAAAGAAAATAGGACAAAATAGAAACATGGATGCATAAAAATTTTTTTGACCAAAATGGAATTAAATATCAACAATAAAAATATTTCTAGGGACTCCTCAAATATTTCAAAATCAAACCATTCACTTTAAGGAAACCCAAGAGTCAAGAAAGGAATCAACAAGAAAAGTCTCAAGTATTCTGAGCTAAATAAAATGAAAATAAAACACAGCAAAAGTTAAGTCTATGGGGAATATTATGGTCAGAAAAAAATTTATAGTGGCATATGGCTGTTAGAAAGGATAAAAGGTCTATTAATTATCTCAACTTCCATCACTAGAAACTAGAAAACAAGAACAAATTAGACTCACAGAATCTAAACTAGTAAAACCAAAAATTAGTTCTTTGAGGATGCCATTAAAAATAGATAAACCTCTAGCTAATCTGATCAGGAACAAAAGAGAATCAATTCATTGTATCAGAGATAGAGACAGTAACTACAGATTCAACATATACTGTGTTAAGTATATTTTAAGATGAACTTCAACGTCTGTATTCTGGTTCGTACTACTATACAGTCCCTTCTCTGGCGTGTGAATTGGCTTCGGTGAGTAAAATTTACATGTGGCTTGTTCTAACCAATAGAATATGATAGAATATCATTTCTGTGGTTAGGCTCCGTATTACTTCTCTCTACCTAGCACATTTCCTCCCTTGCTGACCTTAACAAAGTAAGCTGCTATGACAGAAAGACTCAGTTGACAAGAAAATAAGAACAGCTCTGGCCAAAGTTGACAAGAGACATTAGTCCTCAGCTCAACAACCCCAAAGGAACTGGATCCCTGACAAAAAACACAAGAGTTTGGAAGAAGAGCCTTCCCCCATCAGTTTTCAGATAATATCCAAGTTGGGACCATAACCCCAAATACAATCTTGCAAGAAACCTGAAAGTAAAGGACCAAGCTAAACTATGCCAAGTTTTCCAGCTACAGAAATTGAAGCAATAAATATTTGATATTTTAAGACATTAAGCTTGTGATAATTTACTATGGTACAAAAGATAACTAATACAAATATCTGAAAGGGAGAATAATAAGAAAATTATGCTAACAAATTCAACTTAGTGAAAAAAGAAAAAAATTTTTCATTTAAAAAGTTTTTCTAACTGAAAACTTTTTATTTAGAAAAATTTCACTTAAAAATTGAAAAAAAATTTAAAACATGAAAACTAACAAATAACAAACATATTCAAAGAGAAATAAACTTTGAATAGTCATTTATTAATAAAATTGAAACTATAGTTAAAAATCATCTTCAGAAGAAAACCACAGGCCCATATATCTTCCATCAAATTCTACTAAACTTCTATGGAAGAAATCACACAATATGTATACAAATTTTTCCAAAATATTAAGTAGGAAGTAACACTTTTCAACTCATTCTTAGACCAGTATCACCATGATGCTAAATTCTGACAATGACAGCATATGGGAAAATAATAGAGTATTACTCAAATATAAAAATTCTTAATATTTTAACAAATAGAATTCTACAAAGTCACACACACACTATATATATATATATATATATATATATATATATATATATATATATATATATATATATATCCATCCGAGTTATTTATCTTAGAACTGTAGGATGGTTTAACATTTAAAAATATTAGTCAATAAAATTTCCAGTTAGACACTAAGAACTATAAGACCATCTCATTATCTGCAGAAGACATTTATTGTGATCCAATATCCATATTTAGTACTCTCTCTCTTTTTTTTTTAAGAGACTAGGGCTCACTATGCTGCCCAGGGTTGTCTTAAACCCAAGGACTCAAGTGATTCCCCAGCCTCAGCCTCGCAGGTAACGGGAATTACAGGCATTTATCCATGCCCAGCCATATTTAATACTCTTAAACCAGGACTGAAAGGGAACGTGCTCAACCTAATCATATTAATGAAATCCATAGATAAAAACAATGCTTAATGGTGACTTATTATCTTTACAACATTAAGAACAAAAGTACCCATTCCTATCACTTTTACCCAACAATGTAAAAGAACATAAAAATCATTTTAGGAAGGGGAGAAATCCAGATTGAAAATGGACAATCTAGCTTTTATGAACATACAGATTCTTACACATTCTTCATACAGAATGTAGATTCCAAAAGGCAAGTCTCCCAATAACAGTGTTGTAAAGCATTGTTACCATAATTTTTTTTGAAAAAAAGAAAGGCTTCAGTTTCTTAAATGTGTTTGAAAGGATATCTATCACAGAATATAGTTATGAGACACAAATGAATTTAATGAGTGTCAAGAACTTAGCATGGTCAACCTGTTATTTCCTTTCATGATGCATTATTGCCTTATACTCCCACATTTTAATCTGACAAAAGCAAACTGGGAATGATTTCCTTCAATACACCGAACTAATGATCAAACCCCTGTGCTAACAAATTAAGTGATTATTTTAGTGGGTTAATTTTTCTCATGGAGCAAATCATATTCTTGGTATTTATAAAGTATGACATTTTTTTAGTGATTTAGCAATGAAGAGTCAGTTGTTTTGACTGACTGTATCTTCTCTGTATTCATATGTAATCTTCTCTGTATTCATATGTCACTGTTTTTAGTTCTCTGAATTTTGTTCTATAAGTACTATTCTTGACTTTCCACTAAACCTACCTTTGGGCTCTTAGATCACTTTTCCTCAGTATTTTCCTCCCCATTTTGGAGTCTCGTAGTCTTCTTTTATACATTATGTACTAGTTCTTGTGTAGTGCTCAAACAAAACTTCCACTTTTGCCCTTTTACTTTCTACTTCTTTAATCCATAAAGAATTAAGATTTTACTGTTTTCTAGGCACTAGGATTTGCTGCACAAAAACAAAGCTAAAAAAACACATTCCCTTCATTAAATGCTCATTTTCATGGCAAAAAGATTTTTGCACTATAGAATGTTCTAAATTGTAATAATAACCCAGGAAAGTAGAAGCACAGAAATAGAAATAATACTTGATTTGAAAACTCCAGGGTGTTACCAGAGAAAATGATAATCTGTTTTGTAATATAAACAGAAGATTTATGCCTGGAGACTTCACCCATTAGAGATATGAACTTGATCAAATGATAACTCAACATGTTCTGGGCATTAATTCCTAATATTTAAAACAAAACATATGAGTAAGAGCATAGTTTCTCAAATTGTGCTTCATAGCATATGTTAATTATCTCCCACGAAGCACATTAAACCAAAAAGTTCTGTATAGCAAAAGAGACAGTAATGAAAATAAGAAAATACCCTGTGGAATGGGAGAAAATATTGCAGACCACACAACTGATATGGAACTGATATCAAAGATATACAAAGAATTTACACAACTCAACAAACAACCTGGTGGGAAAATGGGCAAAAGAACAAAGACGACACTTATCCAAAGAAGAAATGTAAATGGCATAAGAAAATAGGCTTATGAAAAAAAATGTTCAAATATCACTTATTATCAGAAAAATACAAATCAAAATCTAATGAGATACCACCACACACTAGTGAGAACAATCCATATTTTAAAAACTGGAAACAAAAGCTGGTGAGGATGTGGAGAAAAAGAAACCCTCTTAACACTGCTGATAGGAATGCAAACTGGTCTAGCCTCTATGCAAAGTTGTGTGGAAGATCATCAAAACACTAAGTGGATCTAGCATTTCACCCAGCAATTCCACCACTAGGAATTTACTCAAAGAACACAAAAACATTAACTGGAAAGGAAACGTACACTCCCATGTGTATTGGAACAGTATTTATAATAGCCAGGGTACAGAAACAAGCTAAATACCTCAGAATGAATAAACTAATCAAGAATATAGATGATGGCATCAGGTGCGGTAGCATGTGCCTGTAATTCCAGCTACTTGGGAAGCAGAGGCTAGGAGTCACTTCAGTCCACAGGTTCAACATTACCCCAGCAACATAGTGAGACCTAGTCTCAAAAAAGTAGCTGGGCATGGTAGCATGCGCCTGTAATCCCAGCTACCTGGCAGGCTGAGACTAGGGATCACTTCAGTCCATGGGTTCAGGAATACTCCAGGCAACATAGGAAGATTTAGCCTCTTAAAAAAATACAGACAGAGAGGATGGATGGATGGATGGATGGATGGATGGATGGATGGATGGATGGATGGATGGATGGATGGATGGATGGATGGATGGATGGATGGATGG
>PVHY01002208.1:59794-132886 GCA_004024945.1 Uropsilus gracilis | reverse complement strand
GCCTACCTCCTGGGTGTTTCCCTGTCGACCGTGAGACGCCACGGGCTGTTGGCAGGTAGGGAGCCCACCTCCTGTCTCGCGTGGTCTCCACCCACAGGTGCTGGCGCTCTAGCTGCTGCTTTCAGGCGGGTTGGAGTCCCCTCTGCAGGTGACTCCCGTCCCCGAGAGAATCTCAGTCCCCTCCCGGGACTTTGTGGTCTTGTTCTGTTAATTTTCATGTCTCTTTTCTTCACCAATATTGCCCAACCTTGATTTACTATAGTTTTGCAGTAAGTAATAAAGTCAGCATCCTCAAACATTTTTTTCCTACTCTATATTGTCTTGATTACTGCAGATTGTTTTTTCTTTCTATACATACTTTAGAATTTGATTGTTGATAAATATGAAAAAAGACTTGCTGCTAACATGTTAAATTGTAAGGGATCCCAAATGGCCAAAATTATCGTGGAAAAATTTCCCACACTTAGAAAAAACTCTCACTTATTGGTTCAAAATTTACTACAGAGCTGCAGTGTTCTAAATAGTTTTGTGTGAGACTAGATGGAATATTAGACATATGGACAAGTAGAAGTCCAGAAGTTAATCATTATATTTATGGGATATTGATTCTCAGTAGGTGTGCCAAGACTTTTAAATGCATGTCCCTTTAACAAGCAGTCTTGGCGCAATTGAGTTTTCACATTCAATTCAATGTGATTTGAACCCTATGCCATACCATGCATAAAAATTAAATCAAAATATATCCAGTTCCTAAATGTTAGGACTGAAACTACAAAACTCCAGAATAGTGATTGCTGCTCTCAGACTTGATAATTGATTCTTAAACACAATGCCAAAATTATAAGGAAAAGAGACAAAACAAATGCTTTGTATTTTTATTAAAATTTAAAATAATCATGTGTTAAAGGACAATATCAAGAAAGTGAAAAATAAATGTACATCATAGGAGATAAAATGTACAAATAATATATCTTATAATAGTGAAGTACCTATATATGAAGAAATATTAAAACTCAATATGTAAATATAATCAACTCAATTAAAATCTGGACAAAGAACTTGAAATTAGATTTTTTCCAAAGAAGATATACAAATAGCCAAGAGGTATTGAAGAGGACTGAGAATCATCACTCATTAGGAACTGTAAATCAACACTACAGTAGCATACTACTTCACCCCCATTAGGATAATCATAATAATTAAGAAATAGAAAATATACTGAAAAACAGAGTAACTGTAATCCTTGCACATTGCTGGTGGGACTGTGAAATAGTGTGGCTGTCATCAAAAACAGACAGTTCCTCAAAAAACAAACAAACAAACAAACATAGAATTATGACCCAGAAATTCCATTTATTCAAAATAATTATAATAGGTATTCAAACAATATCTGGGCAGAAATGTTCATAGGAACACTATAAGGAGGAAATAATTCAAATATTTATGACTGGGCAAATAATGGATGAACTGATGAACAAAATAGTGTATAATCATGCAATAAAGTATTATCCATCTATAACAAGGAATGCAACTGAGGTGTAAATTTTAAATTAGTTTGATGCAAAAGTTACATATTGCAGCATTCAATTTATAAGAAATATACAGAAAGATAAATCTATAAATGGAGAAAACAGATTAGTGGTTGCTAGAGTCTGATGAGAAAGAGGAATGAGAAAAATTCCTTAAAAGAAAAGGGTTTCTTTGAGAATGATGCAAATGTTTTATAATTTTAGTATGGAAAATGAATAAAATTCTAGAGATAGGTGGTAATGGTTGCAAAACATAGTGAATATACTAAATGCCACTGAATTGAATTATACATTTTAAAATGGTTCATTTTATCTTATTTGAATTTCATCTCAATTAAACAAAACATACTAGGATTTTGATTGGGATGTATTTGTGTGATTAGAATTGACATCTTAATACTGAGATTTTCAGTCAATAATTGTGTAATTTCTCCATGAATCTTTTTTCATTGTTGACATATAAACCTGTGAATATTTAATTAGAAATATATATATTAACTTTGTAGCTTATTTAAGTGGAAATTATTTTCTAATTCAAATTTTTTTTTACTGTATATGTATTTTATTTTTTTATTAATTTTTTATTTATATATATTTCACATCATTTCAGTCCCTGGGGGTCACCCACTGCCTCCCCTTCCCACCTGCTCCAGCTGGTCCCCATTCTCCCCTTGTGCAGTTTCATTTGGTTGACTATATATTAGTGAAACCATTTGGTTTCTGTCCCTTTCTATCTGACTCGTTTCTGCTAGAATGATTTCTTCTAGGTACATCCAGGTTTCCATAAATTCATCAAATTCAAATTGTAATTTTTCATTATTAGTATAGATATAAACCAGTTATTTTTGTACACTCAGCTTGTATTTTGCAACTTTATTTATTTATTACTTTTGAGATACTTTTTGTTGATTCTTTGGAAATTTCTACTTGACAATCCAGTCATTTCTGAATATAAATACTTAGAGGAAAGCTTTACATTTCCATCATTAAATTTGATGTTAACTGTTAGATATTTTTTATCAGGTTGAAGTTTCCAACTATTTTTAAATTACTGAGTTGAGGTAGTGTTTGATAGAGATTAATGCTTGAAGTATTTGTTTCTTCCCCTACTATGTTTTTTATTACAAAAGTTACACATATTCAGATAGCCTTTACTTGTCTTCTACAGCTATTATTTTTGAGATAAATTTCTGCTATTTGCAACATCAAGAGACCTAGAGTGTATTATCCTTAGTAAAATAAGTCAGACAGAACAAGACAAATAGCATGTGATTTCACTTACATGTGATAGAAATTAGTGAATAAAATAAATAAACCAAAAGTAAAAATTTAGATTATAAGTACGAAATAGTGGTTACCAGAAGGCCAGCAGGTAAGGGGTAAGAGAAGTAGGTCAATAAAAGAAGTAGATAAAGGAAGTCCATTATATAGTGTCGAGTCAAACTGGAATTTTGATGGTGAAATAATATAGTATACAGAGATCTATATAATGTGTTAAGTCAATAACAAAAAGGAATAGTGCTAATCATTTCTTTTAAATTACTAGAAAATTTCATATTCCCTTTATCTAACTTTATGTGGATTCATTGTTAGTTATCCTTTGTTTTCCCTATAATCAGTTTCTGTTTGAAGTGATTTTGCCTTTTCCTCTCATTTATTTTTTTTAATTCTGTGAGTTCCTGACAATTTCTCTTGCTTAAACATTATTCTCATTTTTTTTAAAAAAGCATTTCATCATGCAAATAAAAACCACAGTGAGATACCACCTTAAACCAGCAAGAATGGCCCACATCAAAAAATTGGGTAACAAGTGCTGGTGTGGATGTGAAGTGAAAGGAACACTCTTCTTACACTACTGGTAGGAACGTAAACTCATTCAGCCACTATGGTAATCAGTGACCCTCAAACTAACGAAAATGGAAATATCATTTGACCCAGCAGTCACTCTTCTGGGGATCTACCCAAAGGTGACCTCAATACTTATACAAAGGAACCCCTGTTTTTGGATGTTTATTGCAGCACCGTTTATAATTGCAAGGACATGGAAACAACCCAAATGCCCCATGACAGATGAATGTATGAAAAGGAGGTGGTGTATATACACAATGAAATATTACTCATCAGTTAAAAATGACAAATTTCATGAATTTATGGTAACAGGGATGTACCTAGAAGAAATCATATTAGCAGAAACAAGTCAGAAAGAAAAAGACAGAAACCAAATGGTTTCACTGATATATGGAATATAGGAAAAACAAGCAAAAGGCCAAAAGGAAAAGTCTAAACAAGCTAACAACCAAACTAAAACACACAACTGGGAGGGAGGAAAAGGAGGTAGTTGTCAGGGAGTGAAGGTTGTGGGTGAGCCCTGGGGAATACAAAGATATGAAACACACACACACATATAAACAAACAAACAAATAAATTCATAAAATAAAGGCTAAGACGGAAATTTTTAAAAAATTCATCATTTACTTTTTATTTTTAAAAATGTGTTGGGAATGCAAATCAAAACCACAATGAGATACCACCTTACACCAGTAAGAATGGCCCATATCCAAAGAGTGGGCAACAAGAATTGCTGGTGAGTGTGTGGAGAGAAAGGAAGACTACTACACTGCTGGTGGGAATATAGTCCAACCACTATGGAAAATTGTGGAGGACCCTCAAGTTAATGAAAATGGAACTACCATTTAACCTAGCATTGCTCTCTTGGGAATCTACCCACAGGAGATCTCAATGTTGGTACAAAAGGACACCTGTGCTCGGATGTTTACTGCAGCACAATTTATAATTGCAAGGTCGTGGAAGCAACCTAAATGCCCCCAAACAGATGACTGGATCAAAAAAAAAAATGTGGTCTATATACACAATGGAATATTACTCATCAATTAAAAATAACAAATTTGATGATTTTATAACAACATGGATGTACTTAGAAGAAATCATATCAGCAGAAACAAGTCAAAAAGAAAAAGACAGAAACCAAATGTTTTCACTAATATATGGGATATAGTGAAAAAGTAAACAAAAGACTTGAGGAAAAGTCAAAACAAGCTAAGCACAAAACTGAAGTGCACAACTTTGAGCAGGAGGGAAGGGGGGGATGGAGGAAGGGTAAACCCCTGGGAGTACAATGTTGTGAAATTTATATATAAATTAAAAAAATGTGTTGGTATGTGTTTTTTATTATTTATTATCCAACACATTTTTTATTATTTATTATCCTCTGATTTGTAGCTCCACTTACTGATTTATTGATAATTTTTATTTTGTATTTTACATACACTATTTTTGTTTTATTTGTAAGCTTGTGTACAAAATATTAGTACATTTTGTATTAATGAATTTATAACTTGACCATTTGTGGGTCACTTATTAGCACAAGACCTAAATTGTTAGCAGAGGATGCAAATTGTCATTCTCCATTTCTTAAAGTTTAAGGTCTTCTTTCTCTACTGTTCTAGGGAGAAATCCTTATCTTGAATTTTATGTACCTTTAAGACTCATAACTCCTTTTTTCTTTCAAAATTTTGTCTGGTTCTATTGATCATCAAATATGTCTTCATCATTTCTACCCTGAGTAGGATAACTTCTGCCTGGGAATGAATGTTGAATTATATTGTCTGGATACTGACTTTATATTGTGGTAAATTGCACCTACTCATCATAGATCTATAAATTTATTTCAGCATTCTATATTTTATTGTACTAGCCTATATGTCTAGTTTTTTTTTTTTTGCTGACACCATTGTTTATTATTTACTATGACTTTGCAGATTGTGAAATTAGAAAGCGTGAGTCCTCCAACTTTGTTCTATATCTTTCAAGATTATTTTATCTACTTGAGTCTCTTGTAATGCCATAAGTATTTTTAATACTCTATTTTATTACTCCATAAAGATTATTGGATTTTAAGAAGAATTGCATTGAATTAGTAGATTACTATGGGGAGTTTGCCATCTTGAAAATGCCTATTCATTTATTTAACACTTTCTTATTTTTTTTCAGAAATTTTCTATAGTTTAAAATTATAACATTTTTGGTTAAATTCCTCTTAAGTATTCTGCTTTTAAGTGCTACTGTGAAAAAAATTGTATTATTAATTTGTTATTCAGATTGTTTTTTTTTCTTATATATGGAAATACAATCAAGTTTTGAATAATGATCTTTTATTCTGTAGCTTTGCTTATTCTTATTTTAGCTCTAAAATGCAGATATCTAGGTATAATCTTAGTTCCAATTCCTCACCTGATGCTCCTCAAAGACATAGTCTGTTGTCTCAAAAAAAGCATTAAATTACAGTTTTAGGGCTTTAAAAACTGGTGACTAGTCCTGGTCTGTCCTCTCCTAAGGCAGGTGTTCCATTCGCTCTCTCCTGCTGATTGGCCACTATTTGATTTCCCTCCTCTTGGGACTCCATCAGTCATAATATTTTATGCAAACTAAATCCTGCATTTAATGCAATATTTGTTGAAATTTTGTAGCATTTATAGGTATTTGTAGTAGGAAATAGGGTATCTGAATTCCTTTTACTCTAATTCCCAGAAGCCAAATAAACTATCATCATTTTGCAATTTTAGGAACCAGTCTACCCAAATGTAGTAATATATTCTAAAGCCAGCAAGTAGAACCAGTAATTTCTGATATTTGAATGAAATCATGGTCTCATTCAATTGTATATCTTCTGTTTCTGAAACATTTTGAAGTCTGTCCTTTCAAACTCTTTGTTTATTAACATTTTTATTGATTGCATATATATACATATATAATAAATCATTGTCTACCCCAAGGCATGCCCATTACCCTATTACTCAGTCACCATCTTAATCTCTTGTGCCCTTCTCCCTGCTCCAATCCCACCTTTTTCCTCCTCTCTTGTTCTATACTTCAGTTTTGTTGGCACTTTTAACTTTTCTCTTGTCCATTTGTTTGTTTTCTCTATATCCCTTATTTAAGTGACACCACTCCATATTTATTTTTTCTTTCTGACTTATTTCTGTCAACATGTTTCCTTGTACTCCATCCATCTTGCTAAGAATGATGTAAGTGAGGAATCAATACAAAGAAAACTACAAAACATTCTTAAAGGAAATAGACATTAAAAAATGGAAAGACATTCCCAGCTCATGGATTAGAAGAATCAACATTATCAAAATAGCTATTCTACCAAAAGCAATCTACAGATTCAATGCAATTCCAATAAAAATCCCAATGAAATTCTTTAAGGAGATAGACAAAAATTACTGAAATTCATATGGAATAATAAAAGACCTCAAATATCAAAAAGCCTCATGACCAACAAAAGAGAAAACAGAGGTCTTAGTATTCCAGACCTCAAATTATACTACAAAGCCATAGTAATTAAAACAGCATGGTCCTGGTACAAAAACAATCAGACCAAAGGAACAGGATTGAGTGCCCAGAAATAAAACCACATATATATACTCAACTAATCTTTGACAAAGGAGATGAAAAACATATATTGGAACAAGGCCAGCTCTTCAGTAAATGGTGCTGTGAAAGCTGGACCACTCTATGTAAAAAAAAAAAAAAAAAAAAAAGAACTAAGACAACTTGCTACAGACCGGCTGTGCAAGAAAGACCGCTGAGTCTGGGCTTCAGGCAGACAGGAAAAACTCAGGCAGGCGAATGATGGTCACAGACACGAATTTAGTGAGCGAGGAATCTGCTGCTTTTTTCTAAGTTTGCAAGTCACTTTTTATATTGTTAAACAAGCTACTTTAACATTCCAAGGGGAGGGGCATCTAATGAGTAGTGGGTGCATTATCTCAGTGAGAGGCAGAAGTGACCGCGTGAGGGTAATTATCATGAGCGCATGAGGACTATAACGTGAAAGACAGAAATCAATATCTTAAGAGAAAATAGATTATCATTAGATACTACTAAACATTCCTAAGCAATCATTTTTAGGGAATCAGGATAATAAACGTTGGTTACAAGTCACCCAAGGTTATTCCTTGGTTGTAAAGCTTATCTGGTTCTCCCAGTTTTCCCTGCCTCGGGCTCATTCTAGTATCTCAGTGACTCTACACAGAGAATCTAATTGAAATATAGAATCTGACGGCGGGGCCCCTATATTTTCTTAATAAAGATGCAGTTCGTGACTTCAGCACTCCCACACTTGGGGTCCGGAGAGCTATGCCCCCTAGGGGGTCCCCAGAAGATTCTGGTCAGCTCCCAATCTGTTCCTCCTGCGGGGAGCCGAGAGCTCAACTTGCAAAGATTTATATTACAAGTTTCTCATCTCTGAGATGGGCTCCCACAACAACTCCCTCACAACATGTACAAAAACCAAATCAAGATGGATAAAAGACTTGGATGTAAGACCTGAAATCATAAAACACTTAGAGGAAAACTTGGGCAAAACCCTCCACATTTTAGATATCCATTTCAGGGCACATCTATAGTTGCCCCCCCCCAAAAAAAAATGAAGGAAAATATAAACACCTGGGACTACATCAAATTGAAAATCTTCCTATGACAAAAGACACAATAACCAAAACAAAAAGAAACCCAGCTGAATAGGAAAAAACAATTTCCATCCATACAAGTGATAGGGTTCTAATAACAGATCCACAAAGAACTCATAAACTTAGCAAAAAGAAAGCAAAAAGTCTAATCAAAAATGGGGAGAACTAAAAAGACTCTTCTCCAAAGCAGAAATACAAATGGCCAATAGATATATGAAAAAATGCTCAATATCACTAATAATCAGGGAAATGTAAATCAAAACCATACTGAGATACACCAGTAAGAATGGCTCATATCTAAAAAATGAGCAATAACAAGTGCTGGTGTAGATGTGGAAAGAAAGGAAAATTCTAACATTGCTGAATGCAAACTGATTCAATCATTATGGAAGTTGTTTGGAGAACCCTCAAACAACTGAAAATGTAACTATCTAGCAATCCCACTCCTTAGAATTTACCCAATAGATACAAAAACATTAATTCAAAACGACACCTGTACTTGTATGTTTGTTGCAGCACTATTTACAATAGCCAGGATATAGAAACAACCCAAATGCCCCCAAACTGATGAATGACTGAAAAAGATGTGGTACATTTACACAATGGAATATTATTCATCAATAAAAGAAGACAAACTGGCAGGGCATGGTGGTACATGCTTGTAAGCTGCAGCCTAGGAAGCTGTGGCCAGGTCCAGGATTGTGGTTTGAGTCCTGCTGGGGGCACATAGCAAGGCCTAGTTCTAAAAAAATATAGCTGGGCGTGGTAGCGCGTGCCTGGAATTCCAGCTACCTGGGAAGCTGAGGCTGGGGATTGCTTGAGTCTGTGGTACCCTGGGCAACGTGATTCTACAATTCCACATACAGAAATAGTGAGACCTAGTCTCAAAAAAAAAAAAAAAAAAAAAAAAAAAAAAAAAAAAAAAAAAAAAAAAAAAAAAAAAAAAAGACAAACGTCAAAATTCATTTTTAATAATAGTTTAATTCTTTAATTGTAAAATTGCAAACATGCCCAGGTTTTATACACAAATATATAGTTATGATTGCAAGTGGAGATAGTAGAGATCAGTATTTTTATTTTGTTTTAGTCAAAAGGAATCCATGCTTAATATTTTTATAGTATATACTGTAAAATACAAAATCACAAACTTTAATAAGACCCCTTGGTGCATGCTTGGTGAGCAGCAGCCTATGATGTAAAAGCCAATAGGATAAGTGAGCTTTTATTCCTAAGGATGATATGTTATTTCCTTATGATCACCCTGGACACAGAATGATAAAATACTCCTTGCTTCAATTCCTGCTGAGACCCTTGTATGGAGACTTTTAATTAGATTCTCGTGCTAGTTTGATCTTCTAGAGAGAGGAAGGATTGTTGAATGCAGATATTCAATGCAGAGCTCACAGCAGCTGGGAGATGCAAGTGGGAAATTATAGAAATATGTATTTCATGGTATTTTCAGAGAAGACAATTATCCCAGTTCTGACAGGAATGGTCCAATGTTACATAGGATGCTCAGGACATTAAAAATCACTAATTAAATAAGCTTTATAATAGACTTGATTTTATAAAAAAATTTCAAGGTAATACATAGATTTCTCATATAATATAAACCCAGTTTTTTCATACTTTATATTAAGATTTTATATAAATAAAATATTTTTAGTACTTTATTAGGATGGTAATTTTTAAATTAATAAGATATTATTGCTATAACATTATTAACTAAAATCTGCCCTTTATGCAGAATTCCTTGATTCTACAGTTACTTTCTCAGGATATGCAGGATAATGCAATGCACATCATGAACTCACTGCAGCCTGCTGTTGACTGTGATAGATTTTTGTATTCTCCTTGTTTTCCATGATACTGAGTTTTTAAAAGTATTGACCAATTACTGATCAGTGGGTTTTGTCAAATTTTTCTCATGATCAGGCTGTAGTTATGAGATTTGGGGAGGAAGACCATAAATGTAAATTTTGATTTTTGTCACATAATAACATGACTCACACTGCTGAAATTAGCCATCCTCACCAACTGAAGTAAACTTATAATGACTCTTTTCCTTTCTTAGAATACCATAATCTTTGAAAGGAAGCCACTGTAACCAGTCCACACCTATAAGTGAGAGAGAAATATTCTACCACCTATTTGTGCCTATTATTTGGAATTCTTCTGTTTATGAGATTGGTCTATAGTTCTACTGCTTTTAAGCAATATTATCATTTTTAAAATTTGTGTTAATCATTATGTCACCCATTAAATGCCTTCTGCCCAAGGTTCAATGGGAAAATGAATTTCTTTGCAGTCTTCCAGCTTCTAGGGCTGTGCTCTTTACATTGTAGGCACAGGAAATTTTTATTGAAGTGTTAAAATAAAAATAACCTATATCTCTCTTATTAAGCACTTTTCCCCCCTGAACCTGTACAGCCAGTGATCAGTTTATCATGTTTGTATTTTCCAACTTGCTCTCATATCATAATAGAGTCAGACACTGCATCCTTTTCAAATTGCCTTCTTTCATTTAGTAATATACATTTGAGTTATCATATCTTTGCATGGCTTGATAACTGATTTCTTTTTATTGCTGAATAGCTTTGCATTTAATCGGTATATCATGATTTCTACATTTACTCCTGTACTGAATATTGGTTACTTCCCGTTCTGGCAAGTATGAATAAAGTTTTGACTAAACATTAATGTGCAAGTTATTGTGTGAACAAATGTTTTCAAATTAGTCAGTAGATATGTACATGCACAATACCTGGATTTTACCGTATGGCAGACTTAGTAATAGACCCCACAGATATTCAAGCTGTAATCTCTAGAACTTCCAAATGGAAATTTGAGCTTTTTAGGTATGATTAAAAGTCTGGAAATGAGGAGATTATCCTGAATTATCTGCAAACACTAAATATAATCACAAATGCTCTTATAAGAGGAAAGCAGAGAGAAAATGAACTATAGTGGTGTGACCAAATCAGAGAGAGATTTGCAGATGCTACACTGCTGGTTTTTCAGTTGGAAGAAAGGACTGAGAGTCAAACAATGTCAAGGATGCAGTCCCAGAAGCTGGGAAACTTCAAGGAATGCATTTTCCCACTGAGCCTATGGAGGGAGGCCTTCAACTCTTTGACTTGAGCACAAAGCAACTGCTTATGGACTTCTGGTTTGCAAAGCAATGAGGTGATAAATTTTTGTTATTTAAGTCATTAGACTTGTGGTATATTTGTTGCAGCAGTCATTGGAGAGAAATACATATGGTAAAGCAATGTTTATTATTGTATAAATTTAACACAGTTTTCCAATACTCCATTTTACATTACAATCAACCATGAGCAAGCTTTTATTATTCCTCATCATAGCCAGTGACTATCAATATCATTTTTCTTCTTTAAAAAAATTTTTAACATTCTATTAAGTGTATAGTGGTGATTTATTTCCATTTTAATTTTCAGTTCCTTAAGAAATCATATTGAGAATTTATTTACATTGTGGTTTCCAATCTGTATATCTTATTTGATCATATATTTGTTCAGATCTTTGTCAAGTTTATTAATTGGTAATTTGGTATTGTTGACTTTGAGATATATATATAGATATATTTGTGATATGTTTTCTCTCCGTCTGTAACTTGTACTTTATTTTCTTATCTATGTATCTTATATGAAAATTTTTTTAGTTTATGTAAATTCCAACTTACTGATTTGCTCTTTTATGCTGTCTTTGACATTATATATGAAATGTTATTACCAAATCAAAATCATTGAGATTTTCTTTTTTTAACTTTCTATTTCTTTGCATTTTAAGCTTAATTTTACACACATTTTGAGTTAATCTATCCATAAGATAGAAGATTTGTTTCTAGAATATGCATCCCCAGTTAAAATACCTTTCCTTTTTATGGGACCAGACACAGTGCCTGCTTATCCCTGAGTCAGGCTTCAGTTCACTCCCAACCATGGGATTATTCAAAACATCAATCATATCCTCCAAAAGTAACCAAGGGTCATCCAATATTATTAGTTGTTACAAAATCTGTATTCCACAAGATGTGTATTTTCAAAAAGTATAACTCCTTTGTGATAATGCATAGCTCAGTGTCTTCACTCCTCAATTTGTGTTTATATGTGACAAAAGAACTGCTATCAATCTGTCTGTATTGTGGTTTATCATCCCAAAATCCTCGTGGGGTATCACTTTCTCCCCAACAAGACTGGGGGTCAAAATTTTACAACATGATGTTGATGTAGCAAAACTTTTTATTTTTATTTATTTTTTAAAAAATCGTTATATATTTAAAAATTAAAAAATTTTGATTGCACATATATAAATATATATGCAATCAAATCTGTTATATATATGTGTGTGTGTCTGCACACACATATATGTATAACACATACATACATAAATATATATATATATATTTGCATCTTTGTCTACCTAGGGGTTCTCCCACCATCTTAACAACCTTGAAACATCTTAATCTCTCGTGCCCATCCCTCTCCCAATTTTACCCTCCTCCCCCTTCTCTTGGTCTGTGCCTCACTTCTTCTTCTTCTTTTTTTTTTTTTTTTGGAAAAAACAAAAACAGGATTGATTTACAGATAGGAAAGTAGCAAGAGTCACTGATGCCACAACTGGCCTCTTGACTTACCCCAGTTATTTTCCAGTACTAACTAAATGTCACAAATTTCCAATACACTTGTGTCCCAAGATGGCATTTTCTCTTACTTTCCACTCCTGCAGCCACATCTCAAACAAAGCATAAGACAAAAGATGATGTCTTCCTGCATCTCTTTGCTCCAAGGTTTTCCAAAATGACATCTGCTTGCCACTCCAAACACAGAAAGTATTCAACACAAAGTCCAGTGTTCCAGTAAGCTGTCCTCTTTGGAGGTACTGAAAATCCCAAATCCAAGCCTTACAGGTTCCGTGCTTCCAAGTTCTTAGCATCTATGAATCTCAAAATTTTTCACAAACACAGATTTTAAGTTTCTTTAGCATACACAGGTTATAAGCTTTCTTTGAGTTTTCAAATAAAGACCCTTTTCTTGTAATTTTTCCTTTTCCTGGGGGTGGTCAAATCCAGGGGTGCCAATCTTCTGGGCTGCAGTCCAGTCCTGGAGGCACTGCCTTTCCCACACCCTCTGCTTTCTTCTTTCTGAGTCTGCCCACACTGTTCCTTCTTCACTTACCCTCAGTTTGGAAGAATTTAGTAGAAATTTTTAGTTTTTCTGATACTATTAAGTCATCTAAGTACTTACACTTCCATAAGCAGTTAAAAGTGGACTAACACACTACAATAGGGCTAGTATTGATGTAGGGTAACATACCTGGAAAAGGAGCTGCCAATAGGAGCGCCAGTAAGCAAATGACCTGGATGAGATGTGCCTCAGTTCTGTTGACAGCTTAATTTTTTTTTTTTGTCTGTTTGTTTCTGTTCCCTATGTACTTCATATAAGTGAGACCATACAGTATTTCTCTTTTTCTGTCTGGTTTATTTCTGCTAACATGATTCCTTCCAGCTTCGTTCATGTTGCTGCAATGACATAAGTTTGTCTTCTTTTTGAGTAATTTTCCACTATATAAATATGCTACATGCTTTTCAACCATTCATCAGTTTGGGGGCATTTGGGTTGTTCCCATATCTTGGCAATTGTAAATAGTGCTGTGATAAACTTCCAAGTATAGGTGTCCTTTTGAATTAGTGTTTTCGTGTCCTTTGGGTAGATTCCCAGTAGTGGCATCAATGGGTCAAATGGTAGCTTCATTTTCAGGAGTTTGAGGGTCCTCTACATAGCCTTCAATAGTGGTGGACAGCAACAGTGTTTTTGAAAAGACACTTCTACCTTCCATTGGACTGTCTTCCTGCTTTACTAAACTTATCAGTGTGGTTTTGTTTGAGTTCTCTTTTCTGATTAATTGATCTCTGCTCTACACATTTCTTATACCAATGCCCTACGTACTCTCTTAATTGACTCTTCCTTTATAGTAAATCTTGAAATTGCCTAACATGAGTTCTTAAATTGAATTTTTGTTCATGAGAATATATTTAGGATTTTCTCCTATTTTATGATTTTTTTTTTTTTTTGAGACTAGGTCTTGCTATTTTGTCCGTGGAACCACAGGCTCACGTTGCCTGGGGTACCACAGATTCAAGTAATCAAGCAATCCCCAGCCTCAGCTTCCCAGGTAGCTAGGATTACAGGCGTGCACCACCATGCCCAGCTAGTTTTTTTTTTTTTTTTTTTTTTTTTTTTGGAACTAGGTCTCGCTATGGGTCTCGGGTCTCCAACCGCGATCCCTAGCCCCGGCTGCTTCATAAGCTGAAGCTTACAGGCACGAGCCACCATGCTCGGCCTCTACTTTATAAATTTAAGCATGACTTTATCAATATTTACAAAGCACGCTACTTACATTTTGATTTACACTGCGTTGAAGCTATATACAAATTTGGGAAACATTGACATCTTTACAATATTTCCTCCTGATGATCTATGTATGTGGAGTATCACTTAATGTATTTAGATCTTTGATTTTTCTCTCCTCTCAGTTAGCTTTCTTCATACAAACTTTGTATGTATTTTGCTAGATACATAACTAATTGCTTCATAATTTTGAGCACTAATATAATTGGTATTTTATAACTTTAAATTCCAATTGTTAATTGGTGGTATAGAGAAATAGAATTGGTTCTTAAAATTATCACTATTAATTTTATTGGTGAACTTAGTGTAGTATACACAAATGTTGATTTTCAGTGATAAATGCTTATAAATTATATACTGTTCTAGCACTTCATTTAGTTATTTATTTCCTTGTTAATTTTATGTCCGGATAATCTATCCTAGTGCCAGTGATGTGTTAATGTCTCAATGATTGTTTTTTGTTGTGTTGTTTTAGGTGTGTTAACAGTTGCTTTATGTAAACAGGTGCTCCTGTGTTAAGTGCATAAATATTAATAGCAATCATATTTTATTGGTGAATTTTTCCTATGATCATTATATAATGTCCATCTTTGTCCTTGTTGCCTTTTTTTAGTTCAAAGTCTATTTTATCGAAATGAGAAATGTAGTTGCTCCTTTCCTCTTTGAATTATTGCATGCATAACTTTGTTTCAACCTTCATTTTCCAGTTATATTTTTTGTCTTTCAGTTTTAAATGGGTCTGGTAAACAAAATGTCAAAGACTTAAACTTTCATTTACATTACTACTTTATGTCTTTTTGTTGGTGAATTCAGACCACTCCCATTTAGGGTGATTATCATTATGAACTGTTTATTATCAACCTTTTTTTTTTTTTTATTGTTTCTCTTTCCAGTTGTCTCCTCTCTGCACTTTCTGGACAACCTACCTAAATATTTCATGTTTTTCTTTGTTTCTTTATCTATGGACCTCTTTTCTGGATTTGTGGCTAGTGGTTATTGTAGAAGTTTTACTCAAATTCCTCTGTCTTTCTTTGTGAATAGGAGTTTGTGCTTCTCTTTTGACTAGACTGATTATTTCTTTCTCTTTTGGTGTTTTGTTATTCATTCTTGCTTATGTTTCTAGTTTTGTATTCCTATTGTAATTTTGATTAGGAGTTTGTTTTCAATTTTTTCTTTTCTTGTAAAAAAACTCTTTTCAAACACTTTTTGAAGGGCAGGACTGATAGGATAAACTCATTAGCTTGTTTGTTTGGGCATCTTTTTGTTTGTTTGTTTGGGAGTCTTTATTTCACTTTTGTACTTGAATAATAATTTTGCAGAACAGAGTTTTCTTAGCTGGAAGTTCTTGTCCTTTAGGATTGGGATCACTTCTTCTACTCTCTTATCACCTGGAGAATGACCATACTAAAGTCTGTGGACAGCTTAATTTGGGTGTTTTTGTAAAGTATATTTTCCTTTGCTTACTGCAAATGTTTCTTTTGATAACTTGACAATGATGTTCTAGCTGAAGACCTTTTGGAATAAAATGGGTGTTTTCTCTGCTTCCTGAACATCCATGTTTGATTCATTCTTTATGATTTAGAAATTCTCAGTTATAATTTCTCTAGATAGGGTTTCTGCTCCTATTTCTCACTCATTACCTCCCAGGTTCCCAATTATTAGTAAGTTTCCTCTTCTAATTGAGTTTGACATTTCTTACAGTTTCCTCATTTTACCTTTATCTTCTTTTTCTCTCTAAATAGGTAATTTTTTAAAATTTATTTTTACTGATTGCATATATATATATATATACATATATACATACACATATATAGCACATCATGGTCTACCCTGAGGTTCTCCCATCACCTTTTCACCCGTGCACCGTTTTAATCTCTTGAGTCCTCCCCCTACCCCAATTTCACCACCTTCCTTGCTTCAGTTCTGTTGGCAGTTTAAAAAATTTTCTTGTCTGTTTATTTGTTTATTTCCCTTATATCTTTCATATAAGTGAGACCATCCTGTATGTCTCTTTTTCTTTCTAATTTATTTCTGCTAGCATGATTCCTCCTAGCTTCCTCCATGTTGCTGTGAATGACATAAGTTTGTCCTCTTTGATTGATGCATAATATTCTATTGTGTAAATATACCACATCTTTTTCAGCCGTTCGTCAGTTTTGGGCATTTGGGTTGTAGGGTTGTTTCCATATCCTGGCTATTGTAAATAGTGGTGCAATAAACATTGAAATACAGGTATCCTTTTGAGT
Source organism: Uropsilus gracilis (assembly GCA_004024945.1). NCBI lineage: Eukaryota > Metazoa > Chordata > Mammalia > Eulipotyphla > Talpidae > Uropsilus > Uropsilus gracilis. The sequence continues at coordinate 116,186 of PVHY01002208.1, read as the reverse complement.
TAGTTTTTGTATCCTTTGGGTAGATTCTAAAGAGTGGGGTTGATGGATTGGATGGTAGTTCCATTTTCAATTGTTTAAGGGTTTATCAAATAGCTTTTCATAGTGGTTGACCAGTTTGCATTCCTACCAGCAGTGTAAGAGTTTTCCTTTCTCTCCACATCCATAGCACTTGTTGTTGCCTTTTTTTGGGATGTGGGACATTCTTACTTGTGTAAGGTGGTATCTCATTGTAGTGTTGATTTGCATTTCCCTTATTGCTAGTGATGATGAGCATTTTTTCATATGCTTGTTGGCATATGAAAACTCGTTGGAGAAGAGTTATTTTAGTTTTCTCCATTTTTGATTGGGCTTTTTTGCTTTCTTTTTGCTAAGTTTTGTGACTTCTTTGTGGATCTTTGTTATTAGACCCTTATCCCTTTTATGGATGCAATACTTTTCCTCCATTTGGTTGGGTTTCTTTTTGTTTTTGTTATTGTCTCTTTTGCCTTAAGGAAGGTTTTAAATTTGATGTAGACCCAGGTGTTTATGTTTTCCTTCATTTTTAAATCATCTGTACATTTGTCCTGAAATAGATTTCTGAAGTATAGGTCTTGGAATATTTTGCCCATGTTTTATTTTTTGTATTTTATTGCTTCAGGTATTACTTCCAAGTCTTTTATCCATTTTGAGTTGATTTTTGTGCAGGGTTTGAGGGAGTTGTCTTGGTTCATTTTTTTGCATATAGTGGTTCAAAGAAAAAAGAAAGGGATTATTTGTTGATCTAAGTTTTCTATTTCTGAAATTTTTCTGTCAGTTTAATTCTATTTAAAATGATTTGTAAGTTTGTCTATATTTCATTCAAAGGATTTTTATGTGTGTATTTAATATAAATATTTGAAAACTTAGACACATATAGGTCTTATATCAATATTTGTTGAAGAGTTATCTTTCTTCTTGGATCTCCTGTGAACTTATACCTGACATCTGCTTTTCACTGACTTTCCAATAGCCCAGTTAACATATTTAGTGATAGGTAAGGAATTATTACTCTTATTTTAAAAATTATTTTAACTACTTAAAATTCATATCTTCCTTTCTTTTTCTCTTGTTAACATCCTTCTGATCTGATGATATTCCATAAAGTATGCTTTTGAGTATTTTTCCTTTGATTTTTGTTTTTTCTTTACTTTGTGGATTACATAAAATTTCTCATAGTCTATTTTATTCTGTTAGCAATTTAATTTCAACTATATAAAATCTCAACTCTTTTAGTTCTTTCTCCCATGTTGTATGTTTTTGTATATCCATTATTTCTGTTTGTTTTTAATATTATATACATGTCCATTAAATTTTATCCTTAAAAAGCATCTTATCTTTAATGTTTATAATCTTTAATACAATGCAAATCTATTGTAGTTAGTTTTTTAAAGTAGTCTTAGTTTCTTAATTTTTGTAAAAAAGTGATTTACACATCACCACTGAAATCTGGTTTCTGCAAAACCACAATGAGATACCACCTTACTCCAGTAAGAATGAGTCACATAAAAAAAATAATAATAATGTGTAACAACAAGTGCTGGCGTGGATCTGGAGAGAAAGGAATACTCTTACACTGCTGGTGGGAATGTAAACTGGTCCAGTCAATATGGAAAGCAGTATGGAGGACACTGAAACTAATGAATATGGAACTTCCATTTGACCCAGCAATTGCTTTTCTGGGAAGCTACACAAAGGAGACCTCAATACTTAGACAAAGGGACATCTGTACTTGAATGTCTACTGCAGCACCATTTGTAATTGCAAGGACATGGTAACAGCCCAAATGTCCCAAAACAGACGAATGGATGAAAAAGATATGGTATATATACACAATGGAATATTATTCATCTATTAAAAATGACATATTTGATGAATTTGAGATAGCATGGATGGACCTAGAATAAATCATATTAACAGAAACAAGTCAGAAAGAAAAAAGACAGATACCAAATGGTGTCACTAATATCTGGGACTTAGAAAAGACAAGCAAAAGACCAGGAGGAAAAGTCAAAATAAGCTAACAACCTGAAGTAAACAACTGGAGGTGAGAGGATGGGTGGGATTGGTCAGGGAGGGGAGGTAGTGGGTGAACCCCAGGTAATACAAAGATGTGAAATATATAAAGTATGAATAGATTATTTAAAAATAAAATATTATTGCCAAGGGGGCATAGAATTTTGATTTCTGGAATTGACTGTATACTTTCCTTATCAATGTGTTTTATACCTTAATTTCTTATTACTAATTAGTATACTGATGGTCTCACCCTTCTTCGTTGCTAGGTCTACACTAATCTCAATGATGTTTCCCAACAATTTTTTCTATGTGGTTATCCTTGTTATTTTCATTTACTTTTTACTTCATCATGTTATCATAGAATCTTGAGTCCTTTCAGGGCTATTTTCATTCATCAATAACTTTCCAGTATAGCAAGAAGGAGCTTGGGTTGAAGGGTGGTATACCCTACTCTGATATCTTGTTAATATCACTCAAGCTACACTGACAAATTTTGAATGTGCAAACAGGTTTACATTTCGTAATGTGTCACTTAGTTGTGGAGTGTAATTCTTATATTTCACTGTTGGATTCAGTTCACTTATATTTTGTTGAAGCTTTTCACATGTGAGATATTGGTATCTAGTTTTCTTTTCTTGTATGTTATCTGAGTTTGTTTTAAAAGAAACATTAACTACATAGTGAATAGGAAATGTTCTATCTGCTTCTATTTTCTGGAAGTGATTGTGGAAATTTGAACTTATTTCTTAATTAAATTATTCAAGGAGATTCACAGTAAAGGAATTGTAGTCTGATAATACTTTTTTGTTATAATTAGTTATTAATTCAATTTATTTAATAAAGTGCTATGCCATTTACTTTATGTTTTGTGTTTTTTGATCATCTATGTGTATCAAGAAATTGTTCTATTTCATTTAAGTTATAAAATTTGAGAGAATAGAATCATCCACAGCTTTCCTTTACTATTTTTAATTGTCATGCAATCAGTTATATATTTTTTATTTTAAAAAGTTATATATTTTTATTAAAAGTTATATCTTTATTTCTGATATTCTAATTTGCAAACTTCTTTCTCTTTTCTGTTTTTTAGCTTGACAATAACTTTATCACATTTATTGACCTATTCAAAGTATCATTTTGTTGATTTTCTCTATTGTAATCTTACTTTCAATTCCATTGATTTGTGTGCTATTTTTATTATTGATTTTTTCCTGCTTGCATTAAAGTTCAAATTGCTTTTCTTTTTCTTGTTCCTAAGGTAGAAACTTACATTATTGTTTTAAGCTATACTTTTTATTTATACATCCATAATAAATGCATCTATGCAATAAATCACTCTACAAGCACTACTTTCATTACAATTCATACATTTTGATAATTATTTCGTTTCTATTTAGATCATAATTTTATATTGTTCAAGAATTCTCCTTTTACTCAAGTATTATTTAAAAACATGTTTAATTTTTTAAGTTTTAGGGAATATTCCAGCTATGTTTTATTATTGATTTCTAAATTTCTTTGTAGTCTGAGAGCATACTTGGTATGGCTACTCTTTTTTTAAAAAAAAAATCTGTTAAGAGGTGCTTTATGAATCAAATCTTGGTGAATGCTCTATTTGGGTTTTTGAAGAATGGATACTTTCTCATTATTAAATAAAGTATTCTATATACATCAGTTAACTCCAGTTGATTGCTTGTGCTATTCAGTTCAACTATGTCACTCCTTTACATTTTATAGTTGTTGAATAATTTTAAAGTGAATTGCTAACAAAGTTTACACCTTGTTTACCCAATCTTTGTGTTCTCATTGATGGATTTAGACCATAGACGCTAGGTGATCAGATGATTTGAAATGATTACTGATGTAGCTGGATTAATATCTATGTTTGTTAATGGTTCCCAATTGATTGCATTTCTTCCTTGTTTATTTTCTTCTCTTGTTCTTGTTTTAAATGAGTGTTTTTAATAAATTTATATCGTTTCTTACCATATCAAGCACTATTTAGTGGTTGTCTTAGAGTTTACAATATACTTCTTAAACTAATGAAAGTCCACTTTTCAATAATAGTACAGTAGTATGTAATGAAGAGGAGCTACCTTGAAGGAGAAGGTTATTTTTACTTTCTTTTCACTCTTTGAAATACTGCTGTCATTTATTTAACTTGTCTTATGCTATAAATATACAATATTTGTAAACAAAACTACCTTAAGTAGATCAAATAAGAACTAGAAAAGCACTCTTTTATACTTATTTACTTTTTAATATTTTTCATTCTTATTGTAACTTCAAATATCTGACTTAGAGCATTTTTCTTTTCCCTGAAGAATTTTTGTGTTGGGAAGGTCTGCTACTCATGTATTCTGTTTGTTTGTTTATATCAAAGAAAACCTTTATTTCTTTTTCACATAATGACAACTTTTGCTCAAAATAGAATGATAGGTGGTTTTCTTTACATATATTTTTTCTATCCCATTCCACTCTCTTATTTATTTATAAGAGATTCACTGTAATTTTTATCTTTGTTTCTATGTAAATAACGACCCTACTGACATCCCAACCTCATTATAGACTTTCCTTGTCTTACTTCTTTATTTCGGTTTTCTGCAGTTTTAATAACATATTTGATGATTTCCTAAATGATCTGTAATTATTATTAATAATATTTCCTATTCTTTTTTTTTGCATTTTATTCAGGAGATTTCTTTTGTTTTCAAGATCACTTATTTTTTCCTTGGTTACAATGACTTTACTTATGAGCCTATGAAGAATGTCTTCATCTTTACTATAGTAATTTTGACTTTTAATATTTCCTTTTAATTTTTTCTTAGCATCTTCATTTCTTTCTTAAATTATTTATGTTTTGTATATTGTCTAGTATTTCCAACAGTGTCCTTTATTAAGTCATATTTCTTTAAAGTTCTTGGGTGTTGACATGTGTTTTCAAGCTGTTCTTTTTCTTGACCATTTGTATAAGAAGCAATGTGTGGTGGAAACCCAATTATTTTAAATTGGAAACTAGAATGAGATACACAGACCTTTGGTTTGTGGATTTATGTTACTGTGATTAGTATCTGGGTTATGTTTCAACATTTGCTCTAAGTTTAGGTGCCAGGACTTCAAGCACAACTCATGCCCATTTTTGTCTCACTAGATTAGGCCTTCTGTGTTCCTCTTTCTCAGAGAGAGTAAGTGTCTTATATTGATTTGAATTACAATTCACTGCTAATGTATTATACTGAGAACTTTTTTGCTGTAATGGTAAGCTGGGAGTTAGGAGTATATTATATAATTTTCTCATTTAATATATTTTTTTTCTGAGATTTGGCCACTAGATAATATTTCTCCATTGATCTAGTTTTCTTTTTCCCTGTCATTTACTCCATTTCCTCATGGCAGTATTTGTAACTGGTGTCATTGAGGTCAACATGTGTTTGATTATTTTTCCACCTTACAGGAGAAGGGAAATATTGGGTCCCTGGAATTCCCAGAAGAAAACGAGTGGGAATGGAGAAAACTCCATATTATTTCACAATAGTTGTTCTTTATTCCCTTCTAGAACCCTCAGAGTATCTTTCTAGATCTTATCTTGAGAATCTAGTGGGTTTCCCAAAGGTAAGTCCCGTAAAATTCTGAGGTGCCCCCAGGTTGGGTTCTTAGGAGTTATTTCTTAAAATTAGCATTTAATGTTTTGAATGAGTTTTGGTTCTAGCAGTTCTGCTTAAGTTACACATTTCTCAATTGTATCTCTCTTTAAGTACCTAAGAACCATTTTCTCCAGATTTGGGGGGGAAAGTTTACTCTAAAATCCTAGTTCCCTAATAGGTTTGACAAAGCTGTTGTTATTTAATTTGTCCTACTTTCTTCTACAGTAAAGATTGGAATTATCCAAACTTATTGTATACTAGAACTGAAACTGCAAATTGAATAGGAGGTTTTTGAATTTATTCATAAATCAGATTTATTGTCTTCCCTCCTATTTAGAAGGAATCTCACTCAACTACTTGAGACTGTTTATAATTGATCATTCTATTTATAATGTATAATACTATGGGCTTTTAGTCTAATCCAAAACAATGACAAGAAATAGAGAAAAATGGAACTGAATGATCAGTAGTACAAACATCAGGAAATTATCTCAAAAGTTATTTAAAATTAATTATACTATAAAAAGGTCAAGAAAAAAGTCAAAAATGATAAGATGATAACAGAATTGAAGCATACAAGAGGGAAGCAGGAAGGAGACTAAAGAAGGGAGGGAGGAACATGAGGAAATAGTGTGATGCTTCACAGGTAATATGATGGTGGGAGATTGGTGGGGTCTGCAGTAATATAATTAAAGTATGCCTAATCAATAAAGATATTTAAAAATAATAAAATTAAGTGAAATTAATAAAATTAATAAAATTCATGCTACCATAGCATGAATGAGGATATTATGTTGAATGAAATAAGAAGGTTAAAGACAAATGCCATTTGATCTCATGTAAATGTGAAAAATACGTAATTAAACAAATTCTAAGTTGTTTTGTTTAAAACAAGCTCTTAGATTATAACACTAAAATCCTAACAGCTAATAAAGCAAATGCTATTTACAAAATGCTAAAAATAGTCTTTAGTAAAAGGAAAGGAAGAAGGGTGGGTTAAAGACGCTAATTTTAAATTAGCATAGAAGTTAGTCTTTATAAGTCAATATTCCTTCAAAAAAATCAGTAAAGGAAAAAATGGTTGCTTAAGAATTTTGTATTGGTATCTGGCATTCAAATCTTATCTCAGTGCTTACAAAATTGTTCTTTTAACTCGTGTTCTCAGTTGAGGCTACTAGAACAGTAACAAAACCACTAATTTTATTAGCATCTGGGCTAATAAGTTTCTGGTCTGGTGAAAGTTAGACTGGAAAAGGTGATGTGGGTCAACATCCACTTCCTTTACATATATGTAGGGCTGAAGCATCAGATGTGAGGGAAAACTAAAGGCTGATGTTGAAGACTCAACTTTGTGTGTTTGTAACATCCTCCTGAGACTCTGGAATTCAACTTTGTTAGTACAGTTAAACCCAACTGTCTGGCTGACCTGGTGTAATAATGGACTGAGCTGGAATGATGTAAGGTGCATCAGAGAGACTGGATTCAGTGTTAGTCCTGTCACTTGTGGTGTGGCAGCGTACTCAGACCTCCCTCAAAAGTGTTCAGTGAGTTAACAGTCCAGCCTTTAGAAACCTGAGGATCATGTCTCAGAACCTGTGATGAAGCCTCTCTTCCTGGGTGTTCTATTCAACACTTAGTCAGCCTGGCTGAATTATCAGCTTCTAGAATTCTCATCTCATGTGGGATCTCTCTGTGGGGCAGGCCTGACTCTCCCCTGTGACTGAGGCCATCAGTCATCACTGAGATGTGAGACTTCTCTTGGCCAGTCCCAATCTCACTGTTTTCATTCCCAGGAATTAACCTCTCTCTCCCCAACCTCTTGGCCTTCTAAATTTTTTTCAACATTTGTTTCTAAAGAACCCTTCTGAAACATTTTATGGCCTTGAGCAATCTATGTTGTACAGCAGTCAATTGAAAATGGGGTCATCATTACTTAAGATATACAAAAAAAATAGCATGTGAAGAAAGTGTGAATGGATATCTGGTTCCATTCTTGTTGCTTCTGCACTTCTCTGGCATGTACAGCACCCTTGTGCTTATACTACATGCACACACACACATGCATACATACACCTATAGACAGCCAACATTTTTACATTGTAGGATGTGTTTCAGGTTTCAATAAAAGTGAAAGATAAGAGAGGAGATAGATGAGGACATAGAAATTAAAAGAGGGGAAAAAGGCAACTGTGCTTCAGATTGCTGAGCCTGTGTGCCCTGTAGGCCATATGTACAAGGTCAGTCGATAAGCCTGTTGACAGAGCTGGGTGGAGCTTCTCTCAGGGGTGTGCAGAAGTGGAGGTCTTAGCCAAACTGTCACATCCTGTAGTTTGCACTGGGAATGGTAAAGCTGGTCATGCCTGGAGGACTGTTTCAAAACCATGGGACTCCAGTACATCTTAGATATCAGAACCACAACTATCTTAAGGACAGTTGTCAAAATTTACTCAATTCATTAGAAGTCCTTCATATACAATACTTCTTGTACTTACAGAATCCTGTAAATAGCAGATAGTTTTCTTTACTCTTTGGAAGAGCAAAATATGGCCATTTCCCAAATTCACACATGAAAAAGTGATGGACTAGAGTCACAATATGAAGTTAGCAGAATCAGCACCATTACCTTTTCATCAGTGTGCTTCCATGAGCAAAATTGTCCACATGAAGCACAAGAAATGATACAAGTTCTGCTTAGGAGTATTCACTTTAAACACAATAGAGGAAGTGCTTTTCTTTGTGTTAAGGTGATTTACTAAGAGGGGAAACCTCTTTTCTAGTTTCTCTCTTTGTCCATCTGATAGGTGTGTGGCCAAGATGGACCCCGGACTTGCCCTCGAATAGGAAGGCCCTTTTAATAGACATTAAACACAGACTAGTCATGCAATGGCAGGGTCTTGGCTATGCATAGCCAGTTCTCTTCCTCTTTATGCAGATTCTCCACATGGACATGCAACTCAGTTAACTTTATTTCAAGTGGTAAACTTATTTCCCAGTTAATAAAACAAGTATATGACAAAGTGAACCCAGTAACTACCCTGGTGTCCTTTTATCTTAAATGGTTTTTTAAAGAACAAATTACACAAAGTCAACAGAATTCTATGTTCCTACATAGTTTTCTAAAAAGGACATGTATTTAATGGTTAAGAAAAAGTTTTCAATGAAGATTTAGCAAAATTATTATTGTTTATTGAATGCCTATGATGATGCCCTTCAACTATGTCATTTGCACAAGCTCACTTAATCCCAACAATCACCTTGACAGCTGTTTATGATTAAATAAGAAGAGGAAAGTATAATCAGATAAATAATACATCCAAGATGATCTAAAAACAAATGGTCTGAAAGGACTTGAATCCAGGACTGAGTAACTTTAAATTCATACTACATTTTGTACCCGTAATAGAAATTTCTGAATGCAAGCAATTGTTAAACATGAAAATAGATGATTCCTAACTGCCAATTACATTTACTATTTAGAACATTCCAATTTCATATATTTCATATGTGTTAAAATATGTTTTAAAATTAAAAAAGAGAGAATGGGACCTATTTTGACTCACTGACTGAGGGATTGTGTAGATGGGATCCAGCAATTCATTTGGGCAACCCTCTGGGAATGCTGATGCTGTCTGTGTGTGAGCATCCATGCACTACTAGACCATCTCACTTCTTAGCTTTCGCTTGCTAGCCTTCTTCTCTCTTATATTTCCTTGGATTTGTGCATACTATTATGTACATTATAATGAGTAAAAATGTTTACTTTTGGCTTCTATGAATTTTCAGGCCACTCATCCAGTGGAATCTCTTTCTAATGTATAAAATGAATTTCATGTCACTTCTGGGGTGACTATATGTCCTATATTTCTCCGAAAGCAATAGTTAATAGAAACATTCTTAGTCATAAAGACAAATGTGATGCTATATTTTATCTCAGATCTTAACAGTATTTTGTTTTATTTGAAAAAAGTATTTCAGTATGAAAAATAATCATGCAACTCAACATAAATCTTGCCATACTGTACAGCACATCTTAATAAAGATAACAATGATAAGTTAGACAAAAGAGTCTTTGAGGTGGGATTTGTTCACCATCACAGAAATTATTCATTTGCTTATCAATGTAACCTGCAGGGGACTGACTTTCTGTGGGCAGCCTCTATTTCACCACATCCACAATGAGGTCAGAGTCAGCAAGCACTTTATTGAATTAATCTTTGATCACAACAAAAATAGCACTAAAACAGAAACCCTGACTCCAACTATAGTGGCAGAGTATGCTGTGGAGAAGGTTTCTTGGAAGGCAGAGCAAGGAAAATATTGCAGAAGGCACAGAACAACTGAATTGTGTTCTACCACCTACCAGCCCCAGGTCTGCTCTCTCTTAAGGCTGTGTTGGCTTTTATCTTGCCCATCTCTGATCTTTCTCTTCTGTCACTTTCTCCTTGTTTTGTTTTTAACAAGGGATCTTCCTGAGATATGATTTTATAAGGCACAGAAATAATCATAAGCAATGTTTTCTTTCTATTACACTTATTCAAGCAGAAGAAAAACATCTAATTTTGAAACCAATGGCTTTTTTTTTTTTGATCTTGACATTCTAACACAATTCTGCTAGAACAAGGTCATTACCAAAATTGTTGTTCCATAAGCAGGGAGGGGAAACAGGGCAGGACCACTATGAATTCTTCTGCCCATACAAAACAGACTGGACTGGTACAATACTGCTGATGGATGGCATGATGGAATCTTTCACTTTAGATTGAACCAACCAGAAAAAGATGCATATACCCTTTGCATGTGGATTTGGACTTAAACTTTTGATTTCTCTTCAGCTCCCTGATAGCTCACCATTATGTTTTCCCTGGGGGAGGAGTGACCTTGATGACAAAAAAAGACCTTCTTCACCTGTGATTACCCTTGTGTAATTTGGTACTGATTATTATTGAATCTGTTTAAGAAATGCAAATGATTATACATTTAATGGAATGTATTTTCATGTTCTCTTTTTTTTTAAAGGAAACAGTCACTACAACTTTAGCAGAAGAAAACATTCAAAATTCCAGAGGACCATATGAGACAACATGGAGATTGCAGTGCTGGTCATCCCAGCATACAGTTCTCTGAGGTGCAGAGATTAGAGAATGAATGTGAGGCAGCTGAGTGGAGTCCAGGACCCCAGACAAGCCCACCTAACTCCTAATATCTTTTCTTTCTCTAGTGTCTGTACCCAGTGGCTTGGGAAACTAGCTAGGGGCAGGTCTTCAGGAATCAGTTTGTGATTAAAAACTTGACTAAATTGCATAGCCTTGGTAGGGCAGGGGCATTTTAGTAGTTTGTACCTCAGTCTCTCCATTGATTAAATGGGTAATAATAAAATTACCAGTGTCACAAGTGTTTGGTTATCATTGGTGCATAATAAGCTACTAAATGTGGTGATTAAAAGCAAAGGTTCTGTGACTTGTCATAGTTCAGTGGTCATTAGTTCAGGAAGGGCTCTGCTGGGCAGCTCTGGTTCAGCTGTCTCTGCTGCAGCAGGAACTGGAGGGGGTCAGTGAAGCCAGTGTGGTTGCCTGGGCAACTTTCTCCTCAGCAACCTAGGGGCTTTCTCATGTTTTCCCCCCAGATGGACTAGTCTGGGCTTCCTCTGCACAAAGCAACCTCAGCTGGTTACTATACTGCCTTGATGGAATAATTTACCAATAGAGTGGAAACTGCAACATCTGTGACTCAGACTTGAAAGTTAGCTGGCTTTTACCTTGCACCCTAGGCTATTGACATCTTTCCAGGAGAGGCTGCTTCTCTATGAGAAGAGCACCAAGTCTCACAGTCTTTATCCTAGGATAGGAAGCTATGTTACAGCTGCAGCTGTATCGCACTATGTGCCACTGCAGGGCTGGCATGAGGTGGACATGAGTAAATGCAGGCAGAGCTCCCCAAATAGTAAAGCTTTAGCTTCTGCCTCACCTTTGAATCAGATGGGCAGGTGCTGGCCTGAACACTGTTGCTGGCTGGTCATGGCACCCTAGATAAATGAGTTTACCGGCCACTGGATGTGGGCTACTCTGAGCAGACAAAGAAATAGCTTCTTGCCAAGGGGAAGAACCACAGATGGTTCATGCACAGAATCCCCAATTTCACTCAACTTTGACTCCTTTGGGTTTGCTTGTGGGCTGTGGTATTTGTTCCTGTCCTGGTAAATATCCAGGAGCCTCCATGCAAAATCTGCAGTGTGTCCCCAAATCCTCCAGGCCCCTCTTCCAAATGTTTCTTAGACCTGTAGCACTGCTTTCACTTTCTCATCTCTCTCCAGTTGTCCTTGGTCACATCTTGTGCTTGATTCTACTGGTGCCAACTTAGGCTGGTGCCTCCACCCCATTCTCTACTCCGACTGGTAATCTTATGCTGGGGCTTCAAGCTCATGTTTCATCACTGCAGTAAATAAGACCTCTTTAAGAATAATAAGTTGTGAAAAATTATTCAGAGGTTGTGAGTAAACACTTTAATTTATGTTTTGGCCTTATATAATGTCAATGTATTACCTATCATGAGATATGGCAGTACTGGTTTCCTTCTGCTCTCAGCTTCCCTTCCAGCCGTTCCTGACAGTGTCACTACTTTTTAGTTCATGTTCTAGGTTATAAACATAGTTTCCATGATTATTTACCTTTGATACAATGCTCTATTATGGCTTTCCCATGTCTAATTTTTCAATGGACTTTTTTTCTAGTGTTTCAATGAACACCTTTCACTTTTGGTAGTTGTTTTATTTGCTTTTCAAATTGAGCTTATCTATCTTGGGATCGATCACCTGGGATCCCTAACCTTTAAGATAGTCTACCTAGAGCTATAGTACCTGAATATAATCTTTGTTTATTATACTATTATTGGTCACATTTTATTTCCATCATAATAAACCTTGGATTAGTCATCTTTTCTCGCATCTATATGCATCATGTTTCTAATTGCTTTATTTATTTTTAACCAAGGTCTTCTGCTTGTAATTCAGTTTTCAGTGGTGACTATTCTTTCTTTGCTGTTTCCCTGGGTCTGATATGACATGATATGATATGGTGTTTTAGTTCCCCATTTGTGTCTTTCAATTAGCAGTCTTTTTTTTATCTCATTATGTTGTTTTATTAACACTACTTTGAGTTTTTGAATTCATGGTTTTGTTAACATATTCTGTAAAAGAATGTTAATAGTTTTCCTGTATTTTTTTGCTTAGATTTTTGGACATTTTTATATACTGTTAGCATGATGCATTGCAGGCATTCCTATTCACTTGTGGTTTTTTACTGGGTGAGTTTGTGTACTTGTTTCCTATGGAAGATTGTGTAGGGATTTTTGATTCTATGAGACTGTGGAATGGTCCATCTCCTCACTGAAATGTCTGGGCCAGCTGTGTCCTCTCTGAGGACATCTGGGTGGCATGTATTGAGTGTTTTGAGTTCGGGCAGCATTGGGTATCCTGAAGTCATGCAGCATTTTCTGTGCAATGTTTTAATGTCCTACGCCATGACTCCCCAGTCCTCCCATTAAAGTGTATTCCTGGCAAGGAACATTCATGGGGTATAGTTCTTTTCCCTGATTCCATGAAAGTACTGAAACTTCAGTGTCATCATTCATCCCACGCTATATGTGCTGTTCTCATTCTTATATTTCTTATATATATTTCTAATCAGTCCCATATCTCTCTACTTTAAAGATTAAATGAAAATGGGAATACTGATGGACAACTCACATCTTTTCTCTCATCTTTTCTCTTTAGTTCTGGGATTACTTGTGCAGATTTTCAGGATAAGTGGAGATCCAAGATGTGGGAACAAGGTCATTTATTTGGTCTATCTCCCGGTACACCAGAATCATATTTGCTTTTCATTAGTCACCATGCTTTTAAATCTATTTCATTGCATTATAACCCAGTCATTTGCACTTGTTATTGGTCTATTTTACCATTGTACTGCAGTTTCATTGTGCCATCTTAACCAATAATTTCTCTTTGAAATGGAGTCTTTCCTATATCACTGCTCACGTAGCTGTTTTGGATCACACTGTTGCATTTTCCATAATAAAGAAACAATGAAGTAATCTTACAGTATCCCCTTCATTGCCACACCTTTGGAGGGTATTCATGCCAGACCATCCCTGCAATGACCCTGTGCCCTCTGCTCACCTCCATGATTCCCAAACTTGTTCAATCACTCAAACACAGAAATATCTTTCATCAGCTCCAGTCTGACTCATTGTTCACCTTTTCTTTTCTTCCCAATTTTACTTCACAGAGGATAAAATATCCTGGAAGAAAGTGCCTCCCTTTTTGCCCTTTTTGGAGTCAGAATAGAATAAACTGAATCTTGTGTAGCAGGGAGGGGCACAGAGGCTAGAGATTATCATGGTAGCACCTTTGTCCTGTGACATATAAGACAGGCAGAAGTGCAACTAGTTTAATGAAGGAAAAGTGGCTCATCTGCAACCCACCATTGGGCTCTCTGTCCCTCTGCTCTCCCCAGCCCAGCTGTGTGGGCCTTGACAATAACTTTGTAGATTCCAGCCCTTAGCAGAAGTCCCAGTATGAAGAACACTTGCAGCTGTACAGTCAGTAAGAAGCATAGCTTTACAACTTGATGGAGGGAGTGCTAGATTCTCCAGTTAATATGTTGGAACATTTGGCTTGCTTACAGGAAAGCAAAATTAGTTCCAACTACAAAAAAAATTATTCTTGGTAGGCTAAATTTACATGTGAAAATAAAATATTAGAAAAGGAAATGATTTTTTGAAAAAGCAAATGAAGTAAAACATAAAGGAAAAGTGGTAAATTTGATAATTAGAATAATAAAATAATTATGATCCAAGAAATACAAAATAAACAAATGTAAGAGAATCATCACTAGGCAAATGAAGCTATTTGCCAACCAAATTTATAACAGTACCTGGATTACATATAGATGCTACAAATCAAGACAAAAACAGCAACATAACAAAGTAAATGGGAAACAATATGTGCAAACAGTTCATAGAAGTAAAAACCAGCCGCTCATCGATATTTAATAAATTGCTTAAGCTCCCAGGATATTGGGCGAACTCAGTAAAAACAAAGAAAGGATGTCATTTCATTTTTATCACATAGGAAAAACATAGAAAATGTTTGATAGTCTGATAATCCAATGCATTGGCAGGGATGCAAGCAAGGGGTTCAGCTGGTAAAAGTGGAAATTGGTATAATTGCATTCGGGAGTAATGTCTATAAAAATGAAGATTCACATTATTTAAGCCATTTCAATTCTATTTACAGGTAAATATTCTGCAGATATTTATGTCTGTTTCCAAGAAATCATGTTAAAGGGGTTCTTTGCAGACTTTTTTTTTCATTGAAATTAGAAACAAAACATTAAATCTTTTCAGTAAGATGATGGATAAGTAAGCTTTGTTATATTCCTATAATTAAGTAGTATATGTAGATTTAAATATATGATCTTGGTTGACATAAAGGAATGTAGAAAATAAACTGAATGAATGAAACCTGGAACAGAAAACAGCACAGATGGTATATTTGGTTGTTTAAAATACCAAGATAAGCACTATATGGTGCTCATTAGTTCATATTTATTGGGTACAACACTTAAAAGCACTAACTTCAGAATGGTGGTTATGCCAGGGGAGAAGAGGAGGTGTGGGAATCTGGTAGGTGTGTTAAGAATATTACACTGAATCCAAAATGTTTTTCGTAAAAACAAAACATGGAGCAAATATGACAAGCAGCCATTCTTGTTTATCATGTTACTCACTCTGATTTCTGAATGCTGGAAATCTCTCAGGAGGGAAGTGGAACACTGAAGAATAAAGTTATATGATATGGCTTGGTGCCTCTTCAGCCTCATCTGGCTCAAACCACTTATGCTTTCAGTTTTGGTGTCCACATCTGTTGAGTCACACATTTTATGGTGTTCCCCTTCACACCTTGCAGAGTCCTCATCCTTCCCTCCTCTGTGAAGCTGACCCTCCCAGTTGGGTGAGTGGTTCCCCCCCAACTAGGTGTTTGCTTATCACTACAGATGTATGGTTGTTCTTCATTTATCACCACAGTTAGTAATACTCCACACATATATCTGCCTCTCAAAGATCGAGTAGGAACCTGCTGAGGTATTAGCTGGTGTTTGAGTCCTGTTTTCACTCAAAAATTCAGCCTAGAACTCAGGAAATGTGTGTTGAATTAGATAAACTTGACAGACATGCTGCAGGCAGGGGAAATTACAACCATGAACCTACTATAGATAAGGGTACTGCAAGCACTGCTGGTCTTGATTCCTCTCCTTTGACTCCCTGCTTTCAGAGACTGGGTCCTGATCCAGTGCTTGAAAGGTAATGCACCATTGTGGGTTGCTGTTCTTCACCAGATCCTTCCATAATTACATCATTTAATCTTCTGGACATCCCTATGAACTGTGCAATCATTGTCTCCATTTCACAAATGAGTAAACAGAGACAGAGAGGCAAAATGACCCATGCAAGATCAGACATCAAGCAGCAGGGCTGAAATTGTCCCCAGCAGGATGTGCTTCTGAACCCAGCACTTTGCATGCACAAACACCCTGCTCTCCCCAGTTCCCCACACCCACTGTTCCTGCCCCCTGCCTTGCCCTGTCTTTGGGAATGAACTTGGCTAGCAGACACAATGACAGCATCAATAGAAGCACTGAGGTGCTTAAGTCAGCCTGGAGGAAAAGACAATTAATGATGAACAGCCTCATTACCCAGGGCAATCACACACAATTAGTAGAATTACTAATTTTCATATTCCTACCTTTCAAATGAATGTGAAATTTTACATTTGGAATTACTGTTAATTTGCCAAATGAGTTTGCAGTGGGAGAGGCATCAGTGCTGCATCCCTGCAAGTTTCGGTGTCCTGTGCACAGGGTGGGATGTGCTGTTCTTTATAAGGTTTTTTCATAATCTGGTAGCTCTGAAGACAAAACACTGTGTAAATGGGATCATTAGCAAAATTACATAGCTAATGAAGGGCAAATTAATGACACTCTAACATTTTATAAGCCTGTACAAACAGCAACTTGTCATACATCAGTGGGAAATAATTGTTGGAGTTGCTTGGAATGTACTCATTAAGTCTTAACACCAACTGGACATCTGTCCCCCATGGAGTAGTATGTTCAAATGTGTGTCTCTATCTCAGGCACTGGGAAATGAATTTCAGGTCGCAATCCCAGGCAGACACCCAACCCCACCTTTCATAGTGGGATGAACATCTTTGGGGAAATCATCCTAAGACCTAGAGAAGGAAAGTGATGTTCTACCCCCAGCACAGGTCTCTGAACCATCAAATTGCAATAAATATATGTTTTTATGAAATAATTCCTTTTCTACTCTTTCTTGCACTTGTTTTTAAAATAAAGACTATGGATGATTTGATGGTAGATGCACTGTAGTGAAAATACCTGGGGGGAGAGAGATGAGGGATTCCTATACTTCTAAAATACCAATAGTAATGTAAGCCTATGTCACCTTAATTAAAAAAATTAACTAAAAAATAAAACAAATGACAGCAAAGGAAATATGATGCCTGTTTGGATCAGTGAGCACACCTGGCCACATCCAGACAGTGTCCAGCAGTCCTGTCACACACACATTATTGACAGTCAGAGATAGCACAAGGGGTACAGATAGACCTCTTAGAATTATTAGCATGCTTATTATACACTCTCATTGCATTAAAATGTGACTAGCCTAAATGTGGAGCTCTTTTCACAAATATTCATGAGGTCCCAAATGAGGTCTGTTCTTTGTAGCACTGTTTGTGCAAACACAATGAGAGTCAGCCCAGACTGCCATATGCTGGTCTTGCCATTTGTGGGCCTGGTGAAGGATCTTCTGGTGTCAATGTGTGGAGAGCACTAACAGGAGATTAGAGTCAGGGTTCTGTGTATGGGTCACAGTAGAACAGCCATGGTCTTTGAAATAGGGAGGAGACGGAGGAAGAGAGACAAGGTCAGGGACAGGGAGGGAGAGAAAAGCTAGTGAATATGTTTATAATAGCACCTGGACTCCTCACGGCCCCTGTACAATCCTGTCTCCTTAGGGCTCCATCTCCCCAAGGCCACAGGAGAAATTCCAAACAACTCTGACTAGCCCTCTCAGCATCTGTTCAGTGACAGGTCTGCACTGAAGCTTTTGACTATTACCTGCAGGACCCATAAGAAGTCAGGACTCTGGGCAACTGGGTGTGGGGTCTGGATCAGCAAAAGAAAGAGCTGTGGGAGAGGAGCCTGGCCAACTCTGTGCAGACTGGGTGGCTCTGCTCAAATCCCCTTTCATTAGGTGTTCAAAAGTGGACAGGTATCAATCTACCTAAGTTTTAGATGATCTTAAAAGTTACTATTAGGTACTGAAATATGCTTCCCCCTCAAAAATTTATGTGCTAAAGTCCTGGTTCCTTGTATTTCAGAAAGTGGCAGTACATATGACGGTAATTATATTTAAATGAGGCCACTAACACACAAGGACTGGTGTCCTTCTAGGATGAGATGAGGACCCAACCATGCACAGAAGGAAGACATGTGAACACACAGAGAGAAGACGGCTGTCTGTTAATCCAGAAAGAGGTCTTAGGGAAACAACCTTGCTGGCATCTTGAGCTCAGACTTCCAATCTCCAAAACCATGAGAGATAAATTTCCAAGTATTAGTTATGGTGCTGTTTTATCATGATTGTCAAACATTTGCCATTTGGGGAATGTGATCTCAGAGGATGGCATAACCAGAGTTGAACCGGACTGGGATATCTACAGTCTGAGCCTTTCTGGCCTCGATATTCTTGGGCACACATGAAACCATGGGATAATCTGAATGCTGCTGGGTCTTCCACACCCCACTCACCCTGCCTCATTTTCCTCCTATGGAACTGTATGGGCTCCATGAGCCCTATGATGCCACAAGAAAACCCATACTCCAAAACAGGAGACTCAGTTTTCCTCTCATGAGGGGCATCTGTCCCACTATGGTCTGGGGTCCTGAGCCAGACAGCAGCATAGCAGCAATGTACTACCATGGGAGGGAAGGACACACCCTTCTGCTGGCTGCTTTGAGACAGAGGTTATTAAACAGTGAGAACTTTTCCCTGATAATATCAAACTCTGGAAGGAAAATGATCCTCTTATTTTTATTGACAATTTCTTGTATCTTCTTATGGTTATTTTTCCATCTTCTCTCCCCTAAGTTTTCAACTTCTAGGCAATTCTGGGTGCTAATGAATGCTTGCGTTAAGGAAGTGTTAACTTCAGGAAGCAAAGGATTGTTTCTGTTTTCCAACAAATATTGAGTCTGTGCTTATCAAGTTTGAACTGTATCAGAATCACCTGGGGAGATTATTAAACCTCAGCCTGATGAGTCCTATTTCAGAATCCTGATTTAGTGGGTGTGGGTGGGATGAGAAGTTTGCGTCAGTCACAGGCACCGAAGACCCTATACCTTTCATTCTGAGGATCAGCTTCGGAGTGGATCGTATTTTCCATTGATATCAGAGCCCATGGATTCTCTAAGGGGGTGGTGGGGATGAGAATACAAGGACATTTGCCTCACTAGAAATATCCTGAGCAGAGTCATAGTTCTTTTGTACAATTTTCAGCAGAAAATAGGGGAGGAGAAGGTGGGGGAGACTTTTTATGTGAGGAGTTTGAATCAATAATGTACAAATCCTCAAGACACTGAAAGGAATTACCAGTGCCATTTATAGCTGGACCACATCGAAACTCAGAGAAGTCACCCCATCCATCCAAAGTTACTTAGCAGGGACATGTTAGAGGCTTATAGGATAGATTTAAATAAGGTACTTTTATAGCCACTAGCCACCATGGCTAACATCTGCAGTCTTGTACTACTCCCATAATTATTGACATCTGGACCCAAAGAGAACAAGTGTGCACATGTGTAAATGCACACAACTGAACCTAGAGGGGAGCGTTAAAAGGGGAGCATCATTCTGCAGTGTGTATAGGGGATGTGGCGGGGGGGGCGGGGCTTAAGTATCTGACCCCTTGCTGGCTGTTTTCTCCTGATCAGTGTTAAAACCTGTAAAAATGATATTGAGGGCTCAAAAACTCTCTTTTAAGCTGCGAGAACCAGTCATAGGATAGGATGGTTGGAAAAGTGGCATAAAGAGCAAACTGTTTCAATACAGACAGATTTAGGGCCCTCAGAGACCAGGGAGGTATTGAGGGATGGCTAGCCATGAGCAGATGCTAATCAGGGTCCATCTGAGTGGACACATCCCCATGAAAAGTCAGAGGTAGGACAGATCCCTATTGCAGTTGGAATGGGCTCTATACAAAATAGGAGAGATCCTGGGCAGATTTGGTGCCCATGAGGTGGCATGGGCATTTTTCATAGCTCTGCAAGTGTCTACTAAAAGAGTGATCCAGGGTCTGGCAACTATAGGATGGGGCACAGGAATTTGAGGATTCTAGAGGGAAATTTCTAGAGATTGATACTCCATTTCAGACACCAGACTTGTTTTCCAGAGAAGAGCATAAGGTAGCCCCTTAAACTTATCTTACCCAGTGGTGGTAGACCAACCTGCCACACTGGAAAAGTCAGATTTCTACTCTGGAGAGGAGGAGGAGGAAGAGAAGGAGGAGGAGGCTGGTCCCATATTCCAGGCATACTCAGTAGTGACAAAGCAGATGAAGAAACCACCATAGCTCTGGAGGGTCAGGTAGTGGTGAACTTGGGTAAACAGTTCTGTCAGAAACAAGGGAAACCCTTGGAAGCCTGGTTGCTGCATTTGTGGGACCTGGGGGTAGATGGAATTATTTTCACAGCACAGGAGATGGAAAGAACATCCTCAGTGACCTTGCACTCATCGTTGAGATAGTGACTGCAAAACAGCAGCAGAATGACCAGGGTGGTAATATTCTGTTGGGCTGGATGATGGATTCTCTGTGAATAGCAAGAGCTGATACAGGAGATGTACTAGAAACCAGGAATCAGTGACAAACATACCTGAATTTGTGCAGGTATTTTGTGAACTGGGAATGTGGCAAACTGTTTAATGTAGATTAAATGTAAGTGCTCACGGTTCTGATGAGTGTTTTATAACAGAAGTGAGGTATTTGGTACTTAAAAATGCCCCTTCATCCTCATTTGGGTCCCCTAATGCCATTCTGGCCCCCTATGTGGGTTGTCAAATACATGACATCACCATAATGGTAGGCACCTTGGGTGAAGTTGAGAGCTGGTGCTCACAGAAAAAGAACACAGGTAATTGTTGACCAACTAAAAAGAAGGCCAAAAATGGCAAGCCAGACTCTGAGAGTCACAGACCCTCTTAAAGTCACTCAACCCCAGATGTGGACACATGTAGTGAGAGCAAGTTTAGATAGTGCTGAAATACATGCACAGTCCCATACATATTTGTTAGCGTGTTGGAGACAACAGTGAGGGGATCAGAGGTCAGGCCCATGAGAAGACAGGCTGCTGTGAAGGGGAAAACAAAGGATTCTAGGCTCCAGGAACTGCCCTGCACGTGGAGGACTATTTTCTGCCACTCATCCTTGAAGACGTCATTTACTTTTGAATAAAGTTAGGATCAGGAAAATCACCTATAGGAGATGGGCAGGAACCAGAGGCCACATTTGTTATCCACTGATTCCCAACCAATGTACAAAGGGTTTTAGCTTTGTTGGATACAGAGTAGAGTATATCCCTAACACACCCAAACTCTAATCATAGGATGGAACTCTACTCCAGATGCAGTAGGAAGAGAACATTAAGATCCTGATGCACTTTAGTCCATAATGCTTCTCATCGGGCAGAGGTTCCATGTCAAGAGAGATAAGTCATATAACCCAGGGGCAATGATTCCCACTCACTCCCACAGCAAGAGTGTTTGCTCCACTGTCTCCATACTAGGTTATGTGCAGTGGTGCAGAATTTCTGCTAATGAATATAGGAAGGTCATAAGGACTAAAGGAAACATAACTCTGTTGGGGAACTCAGAGAGTAGAGATATGCATGCTTATAGGTGTTACCACACGCAAAAAATGGATAGCTTGGTGGTAAGCAATTAAAAGGGAAGTTGCTTTGATTGACACATAATATTCCATTGTTTAAATATACCACATTCTTTTCAGCCATTCATCAGTTTTGGAGCATTTGGGTTGTTTTCATATCTTGGCAATTGTAAATAGTGTTGCAATTGCAATAAATAGGTGAGTACAGGTGTCCTCATTAATGAGTGTTTTTGTATCATTTGGGTAGATTCCTAGTAGTGATATTGCTGGATTAAATGAGAGTTCCATTTTCAGTTGTTTGAAGGTCCTCCATACAGCCTTTCTTAGTGGCTGGACCATTTTGCACTCCCACCAACAGTGTAGGAGTGTTCCTTTTTCTTCACATCCACACCAGCATTTGTTGTGCCCATTTATATACATGGGCCATTATTATTGGAGTAAGATGGTATATCAGTGTGGTTTTGATTTGCATTCCCCTGATTATTAGCAATATGGAACAACATGGATGGAGCAGGAAGGAATCATGTTAGCAAAAATAAGCCAGAAAGAAAGAGAAATGTGGGATTATCTCACTTATATGAGGGATATAGGGAAAACAAGCAAACAAATGGACAAGAAAAATTAAAAATTGTCAACAGAACTGAAGCATGGAACAAGAGAGGGGTAGGAGAGTGAAAATGGGGGAGGGGAGGGCACAAAGATTAAGATGGTTCATGGGTGATAAGTTGATGGGAGATCCTTGGGATAGACATATAGATAGATAGATAGATAGATAGATAGATAGATAGATAGATAGATAGATAGATAGATAGACAGACAGATATGTGTTTGTATGCAATAAATAAAAAAAATAAAATGAAATAAAATTCCTATTCAGAAAAGAATAAAAAGAGGGCTCTTGCAACTTTGTGAGAGCATGAGCAACAATCTGGAGGGCAGTAAAATTTGAATTTAATAGTAAGAACCAGGGGAAGAAACAGTCAAGACTAAGAAAAGCCCTATGAAGATCATAGAGAGTCCTGGGTATGCAAGTGCTAAGTTCCAATCATGAGAAATTGGAGAAGAAGATGGATAAGACTTCACCCTCGTTGATCAACAAAGGGTGGGATCCCTCTTTGTGTCGGGGACATCAGGACAATTTGTGACCAAATACTGAGCAGTAGTTACTCTTATACAGAGTAACTCCTGGGAAGACAGGCTTAACACTAATATCACAGCTATCCCTTAGTCAGGGGAGTTGTGCATGCCCAAGGCTGCACCTTCTCAGAAATTATTGAAGAAAAAAAAAATCATGCCTTTAGTTCATGACTGAACAATGGAAAAAGAAAGACTTAACAATAGATTTTATTTAGCAAATTAAAAAAGTAAAGAACTTGAAGCTAGAGATTATTCAAATTAAGGACTAAAGAAAATTCAACTATGAAGAAAACTTCAGAGAAATGTAGAATTGCATAAAACATGACAACATAAGCATCATAGGAGTACCATACAAGAAGAGACATTATTTGGAGACATAGAGATTGTTCACTTCCCCATTTTAATGAAAATCTTAATCTACACTAAGAAAGTCAGCAAACTCCATACCACAAAAGAAAGTTTACAAATACACTCAGACACATCATCATCAAAATGTTGAAATCAAAGAAAAAGGAAAAGGATGAAAGAATTAAGAGAAAAACGATTTTTAAAGAACAGGAAGACTGCAATTAGGCCAACAGCCATCTTCTCAGCAGAACAATGGAGACTAGATGATGGGCAAACAAAAGGCCAGGAGAAAAAGATAAAACAAGTTAACAACCAAACTAAAGTACACATCTGGGATGGGGCATGTGTAAGAGCTGTCAGGGAGAGGAGGTGGTGGGAGAACACCCTGGGAATACAAAGATGTGGGGGAAAAAAGGAATATTTATACATAAACATTATCCAGTCTCCATTGTTCTGTTGAGAAGCTAGATGGCTGTTGACCTAACTGCAGTCTTCCTGTTCTTTAAAAATCATTTTTCTCTTAATTATTTAATCCTTTTCCTTTTTGTTTGGTTTCAAAATTTTGATGATGGGCATGACATAGCCAAATGACTGGAAGGGAAGATACAAACAGAACAGTCATGAATTCTAGCCAGCAAAACAAATTTTCAACAATTAAGACACAATGAAAACACTTTCAGAGAAACAGAAGTGAAAGAATCTGTTGCTGACAGAACTGCCTTTTAAGACTCACTAAAGAAGTACAAACTAAAGGCCAGGAGAAAAAGATAAAACAAGTTAACAACCAAACTAAAGTACACAGCTGGGATGGGGCATGGGTAGGAGGTGTCAGGGAGGGGAGGTGGTGGGAGAACCCTGGGGAACACAAAGATGTGGGGGGGGGGAAGGAATGTATGTATATAAATTTTAAAAATAAATAAAATTAAAAATATATATATATAAATTATTTATATGTAAAAAAAAAGAAGTACTTCAGACTGGAAGCAAACAGCATCAGATAGTGCTTTGAATCTATATGTAGCAAGTAAAGAGAATCCTAGTAGAGGAAACTATGAGTATAAAAAACAGCACATTTACCGATTTTATCTTCTTTATCAATTGACTTAAATTCATTGTATAAAACAATATTCATAGTTTTATGATAACATAAGGGAACAAATCTGATATAATATGATATGTCAAAGTGATTATTATTATAATCATTGTCTTGTTGGGTTTATGACATATGTAAATGACATGTAATTATAAATAAGAGCACAAAGCTATGTTGAAATTAGAAAATGATATCAGATAGTAATTTGACTCAAAAGAAGAAACACAGAAATATTAAATAAACAGCTAAACAGCCGCAGCTTTGTGGCTAACAGTACTCAGAGAGAAATGTAGTTCTAAATAGACTTCAGAGAGGAAAAATGATCAAATTGGTAAGCTAAAAGTCAATTCCAAGAGTCCAGGAAAAGGAGAGAAAGCTAAATATAAACCAAGCAGGTGGAAGGAAATAATAGTTGAAATAAGTGAGAGAATAGAAAAAAAATAGAGAAAATCAAGAAACAAAGAAATTGATTCTTTGGAAAAATATCAATAAAATTGACATGTCTTCAGCTAAACTGAACTAAGTAAAACTAAAGAATCTCAAATTATTGAATTCAGGATTCAATAAAGGAACATCATTATTGGGTTTAAAGAAAAATAAGACTATATGAGAATTAAATAAACAACTGCCTGTCAAATTAGATGATTAGTCAAGATGGTCAAATAAATTCTTAGCAAAATAAAAGCTACCAGAACTAACTCAGGAAAAAATAGAAAACTTGAATAAACCTGTAAGACATAAATTTCATTAATAATTTAAAAAGAATACTTGAAGAAAGACCTAAGCATTCCATCTGAATTCTACCATTTAGAGTATTAATACCAATCGTTTATAAATGCTCCCAGAAAACAAAAGAGGTAATGCAATAAGAGAACTTTCACAAGAAATTAAAGCTATAGGCATATTTAATTTATGAAAATAGAGGTAAAAGATCCAGACAAAATATTAGCAAGTGAAATTCAGCAGTATATAGGTATAAGCAAATTGAATTTATTCAGGAAATACAAGGTTGGTTCCATATACAAAATAAGTGTAATATATTAAAAGGACAAATGGAAAAAAAACACTTACTTAATAATTTTATAATAAAAATACCCAGGAAACCAAGTATAGAAGGGAACTTCCTTAATCTGAGAAAAGACATCCTTACAAAATCCACAGCAGACTGAGTGCTGAGACTGACTTCTTTCCTCCAATATCAGGAACTGAGCAATATCAATATCTCATGGGAGGTTCTATCCTGAGCAGTTAGGCAAAAAATTGATATAAAGAATGTTGCTATTGGAAAGGGAGAATTGAAAACATTTTTTATTTACAGATCACATTGTTTGGTATACATAAAATCATAAGTGATCCACTAAAAACTATTCTAGTAACCAAATTAAAGTACACAACTTAGGGAGGGGGGCGGGACAGAGTGGGAAAGGTCAGGGAGGGTGGGGGTTGAGCCCCAGAGATCATGAAGATGTGAAATTTATATGTAAATAAATAATTTTTTAGAAAACTATTATAATAATTTCAACACAAGACTATTAGTAAATCGGCCATGCTTCTTTACAATAAATATGTGGCCCTATGAACATGGAGTGACATAGCAAAGTTGTGAAATGGGGTCTGGGAAGGAGCCATCTCCAGCTGGCTCTCTCCCAAGAGATGGCATTATCCTGTACAGGAAGTCATATCTTAGTCTTGAAAGGTAGTTGAGCGATGGTTCACATCAATAGAAACTGAGATATGCAAACTAGCCTGCTGATTCATTATATTTTGATAGTAATAAAAGAGTCAAACATATCATTGTTTGTGCGGATATAATCAGCAGATGGTCTCCTAGCAGGAATTCAATATAGGCTACAAGCACACCAGCATGTGCCCATTTGGGGAGCCTGGAAAAGAGGGATAGGGATGGGGTTACATCAGTGGAAAGTGTTCCTGTATTTTCTATGTATAGGACTGTTCACCACTATGTTGGATATGCAGACATGATTAACAGAAGACTGAAAAGTAAACAGTGAATCCATAATATTTGATTGTTGGCATGTGGGAGGTGTTTGAGGACACCATGGGAGCGCAGGTAGAGGATCTGACTGGGACTAGGGGCTTTAAAAGGAATCGTGGAGGGTTGAACCAGAGACACCTACACTAGAGGGATGTTGCTCAGATCGAAGGTCCTGGGAGGGAAAGTTGCCTATTCTCAGAATATGGATGGGGACAAGGGAGTGCAGTGGAAGCTTCAAGAAGACAAACTATATCAGGTCATGGGGACCCAATAAAGAAGTTCAGATAGTGTCAAAAAAACTGGGCAGCTTTTTGGATTATTTTCATGATCCTGCAGACAAGGTGGCTCAGACACCTGGCAGTTGTGTTGTCTGCATGAGATGTTGCTTGGCTAAGATGGTGGGGCAAATAACGTTCTGTCTGTGGTAACTGCTCATCTAATCTCAGGGCCTGGCCATTAAATGCTCAGTGATGGTGAGCTGAATCCAAAGCTGAATTTCACAGTCTCTGAAATATATACACTCAAATGTCCCTTACAAGTACTCA
Organism: Uropsilus gracilis; assembly: GCA_004024945.1. Classification (NCBI taxonomy): domain Eukaryota; kingdom Metazoa; phylum Chordata; class Mammalia; order Eulipotyphla; family Talpidae; genus Uropsilus; species Uropsilus gracilis. Next base: position 89,368 of record PVHY01002208.1, on the reverse strand, counting down.
CTTATCTTCTCTCCAGTGGTATACGTGTAGAACCTGGTAGTTCTATTTTCAGTAGTTTGGGTGTGCTTCACACAGCTTTCCATAGCTGCTGGATCAGTTTGTAATCCCACCAGAACATCACCTTTTTATATGTTTTAGCTCTTCTGTATCCCTCTAATAAAAACCTTTATGATTATAGTGGCCCACTGAATAACTCAGAATATTCCCTGTCTCATAAAACTTGTCATTTTAATCTTATTGATAATGTCACTTTTGCAGCAGAAGAACACTTTCCCAGAGCCAAGGGTTAGCATGTGGACATCTTTAGAGGCCATTATTCAGGCTCTGAATTCTATAGTCCCAGTAGCACTGAGTGGCTTTTTGCACTAGGTTCTGGGGATACAGAACAGAGAAATTCCTGTCATCATGAACTTCACAGGTCTACAGGGGATACTGCAAGAAGGCAGGTTAACTCTAGTGATTGCACAATTACCTTCTGGGAAATGCTTCTGCAGGATATTTTCTTTGCTTTTCCTTATAGTCCTGTAGGGTGGAAAATAGTTAGTAAGCCACCTGAGGTCTTTCTTCCAGAAACTTTTAGTGAACTTTTGATGTATGAAGTTTCACTTCACTGAGAAAGGAAGCTGATGATTCTGACTCACCTGAGCTTAGTGCTTGGCAAAATGAGGGTTCTATCTTATTCACTTTTGACTGACCACTGGGTCTCAGTGTGCTATGGAGCAGGGGAAGGGGCACCCCAGGACCCTTAAGTCAGCCTGCTTTAAGTAATTTCTTCTGTCATCTACTACATCAAGACAAAACATATTATAGTGTGTCAGAACTTCAATGGAAAGAACTTTAGTATAGTGTGCAATAAAGGGAATAGAAAGGTAAGACAAGGAATACATTACCAAAAAAAAAACCACCCAAAGTCACCCATCTCCTCATAGGTAAATGCCCAGTCAAGCAGGGTTGGCCCAAAGCAGGGTCACTGATGCCCAAAATCCTGCCAACAAGTCTAAGGCACCTTCTGGTGGGGACCCACATAAAAGGAGCAGAAAGGAGCCAACTTGTTTGGGATGAAATGAGCAAAATCAAAATCAAGATAAAGGCTGCCTTTGTTAATTTCCCCAGTGCCTTGTTTATTTCAGGTGTTTCCTTCGATGTTTTCCAAGTTCCTGTTACCAGTCCAAGTGGAGAAGCATGCTTGCTTCTCCACTTGTCTCTGTTCCATGTTCTTCCTCCAGGTCTTCTTTCTTTTTCTAGTCTCAGCTCTGATTTCTCCTCCATGCTCAGCTACACCCTTTCATGAGTGAGTCAGGGAATCTGGAACCTCCCATTTTTTTGGGAACCATCCTGTTATAGGTGGGAGAGTATTTGTTGGTTCAGCTAGAGCCTGGGGAATGCTACCTCTCTACTGGCTTCAGCTTGATCTCTTCCTATTTTGGTGTCTCCCTGCATCTCCTTCACTCCAACTTGATATTGGTTTCTTTGTTGTCAGGCAGATATCCCAGGTGGCCTTCTGAAAAAATGACTTAACCCATAGGATGTACCCCATGAGAGACTCAGTCTCATCTGTCTCCTCCTTCTTCCTTGATAACTTGGAAATATCTAGTGCTGCTCATTTTAGGGATTCCTCAAACTCTGAGCAAGAGGCAATAAGCAGCCTCAGCAAATCTTCGTGTGGAGAGATGATGGTCTTCAAATTCCCCTAGACTTTCCTTCAGTGGACTTAATTGAAAGAGTTGCTGCTTCCTGAATCTACACTGTCCTTTTGCACAGAAAACATAGGTCTGAGATCTATGTGTTTCATTCCTGAGTGGTATCAAGTTCAAGCAGCTAGCTGTAGAGCAATAAAGCACAAACTTTCCTCACCAATCCTTCTCCAAGGGAATGAAGGTGGATAAAAGATATATGCTTTTTTTAAGAAATTACTTTCATTTTGCTTGTTCTATCCTCTCCAGTGCCTTTAATTCATCAACTTCCTAAAAATATCAAACAATTTTCTTCTGTTCCACGGACAAGGCATGCCAATTTTCTGCCCCACTCTCCCCACTCCATGCTGGGAAAACTTGTTTTGGCTCTCTGTGTAAAAGCTCTGGTGTTCTCTAACGAACTGCAAAGGACTCCTACAAAATGAGTGTTGGGTGATGAAAGTAGGGTTTCAAAGGACAGTAAAGCAGGGCCTGTGGAAAATCACAACTCATTGCTGAGATCCCTAAAGTAGCACTGGTTTCCCTTCTGTGCACAGTGAGATTGTGTGAGCAGCACCCCATGACTGTGAGGCCACATGATGTCATTGAACATGGAAGATGTTGTACCTGCTGGACTGTGTGAAGCTTTCTGCAAGGGACCTAATGCTTCCTTGCTGCTTTAGTGGTAAGAGGAATCCTGAGAGTGAATGAATAGCACTCATCTCCACATGACCAAGGTTCATGATACAAAGGGATTGAGTAGAGAAGAGCTACACCTCTGATAAGAAGACCAACAGCTATCAGCCAAGTCTTATAATTTCTTACTTTATAACGTGGAAAATCATGTTTGGAAAAATTTCACTTCCATTTATCCCTTTACCATATTTGCTAGCAGTCTCCCAGTATCACAATATCTGGGTCCAGACATTCCAATGTGTCCCATTTTACGTTTGTAGTAAAAATGAAGCATTTTCATTGATATCACATGAAATTTCAACCTTGTCTTAAGAACTCAAATTGTCACGCTTTCCTTTTCCTCCTTAGAAAGCTAGAAAAGTCTATACTATAGAAACAATTAATTGATATAAGAAATAAGTGCACAAAGACAGCACTAGAAGCTTAAGACAATGGATTATGTAATATTTTATTAAGAATTTCCCCCTGCATTAGCAATTTGACCCTTTTCGACAAGTTGCAAAATTGGCATATTGTGGGTGCTCTTCTTTATAGAGGAGGAACTGAGGCCAACCAACACTGAGTGCCACACACAGATGACTGTGCACAAATCCCTGCATGGGACTTTGTTTAGATCCTTCTTTGGGAAAATCAGTTTGGCATAAACACTTTCTAAAGCATTTTATGACAATTGAGCATACTTTATAATGAATTTCAACCATATTCATATTGTACAGAGAATCTAAATGGGGTGTATGTGGACATGAACATATGAATGTACACAAGTGTGCCTGTGCATGTTTGTGTGCGTGTTATGGAAACAGTTAAAGAATAAAGCTGAAACTCATTTAATAGTTCTTAACTGACAGATTTTACAATATAAGTATTAACCAGTTTAATTTGGAAATTCTTGTTTCTCCAAGTAGAGTAGGAAAATTAAACAATTGTGTCAAAAGAATGAGACAGGAGCTGGCATTCAGGTAAAATCAGGCCTCCTTCAAGAGGGCCAATAAATCACTGGCCTATTTCCTCTGACAGTGAAACAGTGGTCCTTGAACAGGGACCTGAGCTCATGCAACTCTGTGGGAGATCTCATTAGTACAGGGCTGTGTGTTAAGCACAACTCAGTGTTTCTCACAGTGTTTTTCACTAGTTATATGTGTGCTAAACCTAAACGTGATGTTCTGCTAAAATAAATGATTAAAATAGAATCCTCAGACTCCTACATAACAGTAAAAAAACTTCAGAATATAATAGAAAACCACCATTACAACAAATTTTAGGGAAAACCTCAACTTCACTGAGAAAAGACAATCAAATGGTCTAACACTCTGTGAATTAGATGTTAGAATTATCTGACCAAGATTTTAGAGTAGCCACAATGCAGACTTTAAAAAATTCCTCTGGAAATAAATGAAAATTTTATTGCAGTAAATAGAAACTGTGAAAAAATAGGCAAATGGAAATCGTTGCACTGTACTCTTCAAATATATGCAATTTTACCTGTCAGTTATACCTTGTTAAAGCTGGGAAATTTTAAAGCTGGGAAAAAGACAAAAGAATAAAGGATAAGAAATTTATACCAAACTTGCTGACTGGACTTCACAGTGGAATAGGAGTGACACAGCATAGAATCAACAAACTTAAGCACCTATCTAAAGGGTTAAGGGTTCACTCAATCTGAATGCAGATATTACCAGTGAAGGTCTAATTGCTGCAGCACTATTTGCTGAAAAGACTATTCTTGCATTGATTTGTTTTTGCACTTTTGTTAAAAATCAATTGGGTGTATTTTTTGGATCTATTTATGAATTCTTTATTATATTCCATTGATCTATGTATTTTCATTTCTGCCAACATCACACTTTCGAGTCTTCTGTAGCTATTAATAAGTTTTAATAGTAGTTGAAGGGACTTCTCTCACATTCCTCTTATTGTATTTAATATTGCTTTACCTATACCCGGTCCTCTAACTTTCCATGTAACTACAATTTCCTGGGATTTTGATAGGAATTCTATCAAACCTACGTATCAACTTGAAGAAAACTGTCATTCTTATTATGTTGGGTACTCATTCTATGAACATGGTAAGCCTCTCCATTTGTGTAGATTTGCTTACATTTCTTTCATCAGCATTTATAATTTCTGCATGGAATTCTTACATATTTTAGGATTTACCTAAGTAATTTTTTGGAATCACTTTATCTTTTATTAATTTATACCTCTAATGAAGATGAAACTGGATTTTGTCTTAAAATTTCATTGAGACATGTTTGCTTCTAGTATAAACAAATGTGATTAATTTCTGTGTTGATTTTGTATTTTATGTCCTTATTGAGTTCATTCATTTTTTTCTTACAGTTTTTCTTTAATTATTGGGATTTTTATACACAGACCAATTTGAAAAAGTCTTATCTCTTCCTTTTCCCCATAGGTGACTTTTATTTGATTGTTTTCCTTATATCTTTCTAGACTTTCCAGTAATACCCTTATTAAGAATAGAGAAAATAGACATCTTTGCCTTCTTTTCAATCTTAGTAGAAAACTACTAGAATTTTACCACTAGTGTGGTATTGATTTGTAGCTTCCTTATAGATGTTCTTTATTGAATTAAGAAAGCTCCATCTATTTTTGGTTTATGGAAGAAATATATATATATATATTTCCATATATATATATATATATGGAAGAAATATATATATATATATGTCATAAATGGCCAAAAATAAATGTTGCTTAATAATTTTTCTGTATCAATTAATATGATTGTGATTTTTCATCTTTATCTCATTGATATAATTTATATCTACTACATCAGTTTTGGGTATACAATAGAATGATTCAATATTGATGTTAATTGTGAAATGATTGCCAAAATAAGTCTAGTTACATGACACAGAGCAAAATTTTTCTTATGACATGAAATATTAAGACCTACTTTGTGAGTGTGTCTAAAATATCTGATGCAGTACAATTAACAATAGTCACACCATAAGATTTATTTTATAGCTGAAAGTTTGTGCTTTTTGAGATCTCACTTTTCAACTCCCTCTCCAACTCCCTACTGCTGGTCAACACCAGCCTTTTACAATCTTCATGAATTATATAAATTTGCTTTTAATTACTGACTCAATACTAGTTTTACCTGGACTATGCCCTATCTGGTCATATATCATGTATATTTTTATGCATACTGGATTTGATTTGCAAATTAACTGTGTGAGGACTATTTCATCCAAGTTCAAGTCACATGGTCATCTATAGTTTTCATTTTTCATACGGCCTTTATCTTGTTTTAATATCAGAGTGACACTACACTTATGAAATGAGCTTATTATTATTTTTAAAGAAATTATTTCTCATTATTATGTGTTTTTCTCTTTCATCATTTTCTGCTCTTGCTTTTATTATTTCTTTCTGTTTTCATGAATTAATTTTCTGTTCCTTTACTCAATTCTTATTTTTCTTTTCCCCACCTCTTCTCAATTCTTAGGTGGATTTTTAAATATTTTCTTTTTAAAAATATGTACATTCTAACTAAATTTCTCTCTGAGTTTGGCTTTAGATTTATTCCATATTTTTGATGATGTATTTTGTTGACTTTCAATATATATTTTCTAATTTTATTGTAAAAACCTTATCTCTAATTTATTTAAAAATATTTTATACTGTTTAACTTTTAAATAGCTAAGGTTATCTTTTAAAAGTAGCCTTTTGCTATAATTCTACTGATGCCAGAGATCTATGTTTATAGCCCTCTGTAATTTGTTGAAACTCGCTTTATGACTTAGTATGTTGTAAATTTTAGTGAATTCCTTGTGTACACTTGAATAGAACAGCATTCCTGGTTTAGTAATCCATGTTCATGAATCAAATAGTTTTAGTATGTTGTAATTTATTATCTTTGATTGATATTTTAATTTTTTATTCATTACTATGAGGGTGGTTAGTAAGATTTTCCAATACAATTGCACATGCTTCTATTTCTATTTTTAAGCCTGTCAATTTTTGCATTAGGCATTTTAAGGTTATGCTATGAGGTGCATATAAGAATACATTTTTATAGCTTCTTGGTGAATTAAAACATATTTTCATTCTGTTAATCTCTAGTAATGCTTTTTGCCTTAAAGTCTATTTTGCTGCTTTTAATATAGATACATCACAAATCACCTTTGTCTTCATTTATATTTCAATGGAGTTTTCCTCATCTTTCAGTCATTGCACAACCTTATTATTTAACTTAAGTATCTTACAAAAACCATCTCTGTTTTATTGATATTGTCCCAATTTTATATTTATTCATTCATTCATTCATTCATTCATTCATTCATTCATTCATTCAAAGACTAGTTCTCCCTATGTTGCCTGGGTTACTGAAGACTCAAGTTGCCCACGGTACCATGGACTCAAGCTATCCCCAGCCTGAACTTCCCAGGTAGCTGGGATTACAGGTGCCTGCCACAATGCCCAATTGCTGTTTTGAGACCAGGTCTCTCTATTTTGCCCAGGGTAGTCTTGAACTTGTGAACTCAAGCTATCCCAAGCCTCTTTCCTCCCAGCCCTTGGATAACATATGTGCATCACCACACCTGACTTTATTTTATTATTTTGAATCTCTTAGTTAACTTTATGGACTTACCATTTGTTTACAAAGACATATAATTTTAGGAGTAGAGCTTCATCCCTTCACTCTGTCTCACCGACATTCTTGTCCTATCACACTACCAAACTGGCCAACTCAGCCCGTGGAAACGCCTCCTTCTCCTGCCCTTCTGACAATCAATGTATTTTTCATGAAATCAAAGAAAAACCACATATTGCTATTAGAGTTGTTTTTAATTTGCATCAATGACATATTTTTAAATTAAGATGTTGGGTCTGCTTATATTTAAAATAATTATTAAAAATTCATATTTCTTTGCTCTGGTTGCCTATCTTCTCTGTTCATTTTCCCTATTTTAAATTCATTTTTACTTTAAATTCAAACTTGTATAGTTTTTATTAGCTGTGTATTCTGACTTCTTTAGCAATTGTCATTGAGACTGCAATATTCATTACTGATTTATTAAACTTTAATAAAATTAGCTATTGACAGTGAAAAAAATTCGGAGGACATAACTCCTACCTACTTCCCAGTATATAATTCTTTAGCATTTACATTTTCTATAGTGTAGTCATGCAGCATAAGGTTATAGAAGTTTTGTTTTGTTTTAACACATCACTACTTATTTATACCTGTCTTGCTCTGCAGTAGATTGCATCATGCTTATGATTCTTCATAACCATTCTCTTGACTTTTGTTTGACCAGTGAAATATGACAGATGCAATTACACCACATGCCAACAGAAGCTCTAGATCTGATTATGCGGATCAGCACCACATATTACTTTTCATCTCTTCCTTAAAAATTAATATGTTCTTCACAAAGATGCTTTTTCCTTGTACTCACACAACACCTTTATGCAGATATACTAGACAAACTCAATATCCTTTTAGTTTGAAAACACCTTAATTTATCTCATTCACATTTTTATTTTGCACTCTTTATTGGAATATGACATGTTTATAAATTCACTGATTAATGAGTTTCCACATGATAAATTTGCATTTGCAATGACGACCCAGATGAAGAAACAATTTTATTGGTATTACAGGAGCACCCTCCTAAAGTCCCTCACCTTCATGACCCTAGAACCTCTGAATTGGCTATGTTGATGTTAAGTACCACTTAATAATTTTGTCAATTTTGGGGGTTTTCTATGATGAAAATCCTACAATATGTTTTGTTTGATTTATTTTATTGGTCCATTATTTGAAACAATACATTTTATACATTAATGTTACACATATCATTATATAATGCAGATAGCTATATAATTATGCTATATAATATATAATCACATCAAGTTTTACAACATGTTTAGCTTTGTTTTTATTGATTGCACATATATCTACATATATACATACATACACATATATGTATGTACTCATATATGTGTACATTCATATATATATATAATACACATACACATATGAAGACAGAAGGTTGTCTTTGATTGATGCATAATAGTCCATGTGTGTAGTCCACATCTTTTTCAGTCATTTATCAGTTTTGGGCATTTTGATTGTTATCCTGGCAAGTGTAAATAGTGCTGCAATAAAGATGCACATACAGGTGTCCTTATGGATTAACAGTTTTATATCCATTGGGTAGATTCCCAGTAGTGGGATTACTGGGTTGAATGATAATTCTACTTTCAATTGTTTGAGGGTCTTCCACACAGTCCTCCAGAGTGACTGGAGGAGTTTGCACTCACACCAACAGTGTAAGAGTGTTCCTTTTTCTCCACATCCACACCAGCACTTGTTGTCCATTTTTTTGATACAGGCCATTCTTACTGCTGTTAGATGGTATCTAGTGTGGTTTTAATTTGCACTTCTCTGATTATTAGTGATGTGGAGCATTTCCTCATATGCCTATTGCTCATTTGTATTTCCTTTTTGGAGAAGTGTCTTTTTAGTTATTCTTCCCATTTTTTGACTGGGCTTTTTGTCTTGTTTTTGCTGAGTTGTGTGAGAGTAATATGTGTATCTTTGTTATCAGACCTTTATCATTTGTATGGAGGGCAAAAATTTTCTCCCAGTTGGTTGGGTTCCTTTTTGTTTTATTGTCTCTTTAACTGTACAGAAGCTTTTCAGTTTAACGCAGTCCCAGCTGTTCACGTTTTCCTTCATTTTTTTTTTTTTTTTGCCAGCTGTAGCTGTGTCCATAAATGGATTTCCAACATGTAGTTCAAAGAGGGTTTTGCCCAGGCTTACCTCCAGGTATTTTATGGTTTCAAGTCTCATATCCAAGTCTTTTATCCATTTTGAGTTGGTTTTTGTACAAGGTGTGAGAAGTTGCCCTGGTTCATTTTTTTTTTTTTTATGTCTTGATTTATTTTTCCCAGCACCATTTATTGAAGAGGCTGTCCTTGTTCCAATGAATGTCTGTTGCCCCTTAGTCAAAGACTAGTTGACAATATATGTGTGGTTTTATTTCTGGGTACTCAATTCTTATCCATAGATCTGATTGTTTTTGTACCAGTACCATGTTGTTTTAATTATTATGACTTTAGTATATTTTGAAGTCTGGCATTGTAATACCTCCATATCTCTTTTTTTTTTTTTTTTGGTCAGGAGGCTTTTTGATATTCAAGATCTTTTGTTATTCAAGATGAATTTCAGTTATTTTTGTTCTATCTCTTTAAAAATGTTCTTGATATTTATTGGAATTGCATTGAATCTGTAGATTCCTTTTGGTAGAATAGCCATTTTGGTGATGTTGATTATACCAATCCATGAGTAGGGAATGTCTTTCCCTTTTTTAATCTTCTTTTATTTCTTTTAGGAATGTTTTGAATTTTCTTTGTATAGATTCTTCACATCTTTTGTTAGTTTTATTCCCAGGTATTTAATTTCAGTGGTGTAATGGTAAATGTAGTAGTAGTTATTTATTTATTTTTTCTTCTTGCTCTGACTGAGTTTTTGAATATGAGAAAGCCACTGATTTCTGTGTGCTGATTTTGTAGTCTTTACTGAACAGTCTTTACTATACTGAACAGGTTTTATTATTTCAATTAGTTTTTCTGGGGATTTTTTTTTATACATAGAGTATCATGCCATCTCCGTATAATGATAAGTTCATTTCTTCTTTCCCTATATGTATTCTTTTTCTGTCTTTCTCTTGCCTTATTTCCCTGGCTAGAATTTTGCAGTACTATGTTGAAAAGCAGTGGTGAGAGTGGTGAGATCTTGATCCAGATCTTAATTGAAATGGTTTCAGTTTTTCCTCATTAAGGATGATGTTTGTTCTGGGTTTATCATATATGCCTTTTATATTTTGAGATATATTCTTTTTATTCCTATTTTTTCAAGGGTTTTCGCCATGAATGGTTGCTGAATTTTATCAAATGCTTTTTCTGCATCTATCAATATGATCATGTGGTTTTTGTTTATCTCCTTGCTGATGTGATGGATTATGTTGATTGACTTTTGGATGCTGAACTATCCCTGTGCCCCTGAGAGGTATCCACCTTGTCTTCGGGATGATGATTTTTATGTACGGTTGGATTTGGTTTGCCAGGATTTTGTTTCTAATTTTTGCGTTTGTGTTCATTAGGGAGATTGGTCTATAGTTTTATTTGTATGTGCTGTCTTTGTTTGGTTTTGGGATTAGTGTAATGTTTGCTTCATAGAACATATTTGGTAGTTTTCCTTCTTTCTCAATTATTGGAAGAGTTTTAATAGTGCAGGTGTTATTTCCTCTTTGAATGTTTGGTAGAATTCATTTGTGAAACATCTGGTCCTGGGCTCTTGTTTTTATGGAGAGTTCTGATGACTGCTTCAATTTCACTGCTTGTGATTGACCTGTTGAAGTTCTGTTTCTTCTTTGTTCAATTTTGGATGACTGTATCATTCAAGGAATTTGTCCATCTTTTCCAGGTTGTTGTATTTGTTTGCATATGGATGTTCATAGTAGCCTCTAATTATATTTGAATTTCTGCTGTGTCTTTGTAATATTTCCCTTCTCATGTATGATCCTGTTTCTTTCAGTTTTTTTCCTTCTTTGTGAGCCTTGCTAGGATTTAATCAATTTTATTTATTTTTTCAGAGAAACAGCTATTTGTTTTGTTAATCTTCTCGATGGTCTTTTTGCTTTCAACTTCATTTATTTCTGTTTTTATTTTAGTATTTCCTGTATTCTACTAGATTTTGGATTTCTTTGTTGCCCTTTTTCTAGTTTCTCGAACTGAAAGATTAGATAGTTTATTTCTTTGGATTGTTTCAATCCTTTTTATTTGGGTCAGTATTGCTATGAACTTTCCTCTTAAAACTACTTTTGCTAAGTTCCAAATATTTTGAAATTTTGTGTATTATTGTCTCTATGGATGTTTTAATAACTTCTTTAATTTCTTCTTTTACCCAGTGGTCTTCCAAAAGCCTATTGTTCAGTCTCCATGTAGTGTATACTCGCCTTATTTTCTTTTCATTGTTGATTTCTAGTTTGATAACTTTATGATCTGAGAAAAAAGTTGATCTTATTTTAATCTTTGTGTATTTATTCAAGTTTGCCTTGTGGCCTCATATGTGGTCAATTTTAGAGAAAGATCCATGTACATTTGAAAGGAAGATGTATTCTTTTCCTTGGGGGTGCAGTATCTTGGAGGTATCTATGAGGTCCATTTGGTCTAGGTCTGCCTTTAAAACTTTTGTCTTTGTGTAGTTTCTGTTTCATTGATCTGTCTTTTGGTGATAGTGGAGTGTTAAAGTTTCTTACTATGTACGTGTTTTCACCAATATTTGTTTTCAGTTTGGCTAGTAGTTGTCTTATGAATCTTGGTGCTACTCATTGGGTGAATATATGTTGATAATTGTTATGTCATTTTGGTGGGTTAACCCCTGAATCATTACGTAGTGTCCTTCTTTATCCTTTGTCACTTTTTTTTTTTATAAATTAAGATATGCCTTGTCTACTATTAGAATGGTTACCCTTTCGTTTTTTTGGGGGGTGGAGGACCATTTACTTGTAGAATTATTTTCCATTCATTTGCCTTCAATCTATGCTTATTCTTATAAATAAGATGTGTTTCCTGGAGGCAGCAGAATGCTGGGTTCTGTTCTTTGATCCAGTCTGCAACTATGTATCTTTGATTGATGAGTTTAGACCACTGACATTTAGAGTGACTATTCATGTTTGGGGTTCTAATGTTGATTTTCTGGTGGTCATTTTGAGGTTCTGATTTGGTTTCTTGTTTTGTTTATTCTATTCATTTCTCTGAGGGTTTTTATTTTAAGGCTTCTTGCAAGATTTGTTGGAGTGGGGGCTTAGTGGTGGCAAATATCTGGAGATTTTGTCTGTCTGAGAAGATTCTAATTTTTCCTTCATAAAGGAAGGACAGTTTTGCTGGGCAGAGTATCTTGGGTGACACTTTTTGTTTTTGAGTTTTTTGAAGATGTTCCATTCTCTTGCTTGGAATATCTGTTCAGAGAAATATGAAGTTAACCTAATGGTTTTTCCTTTGTAGGTTATCTGCTTCCTCTCTCTGGTCATTCTCATTATCTTTTTCTTTATTTTGGGCTCTTGCAAGCTTTACAGTGATGTATCTGACTCTAGTTTTTCTTTCATTGAAGTAGTTTTGTGTCCCTTTTGCTTCCTCTATGTCTATTTTCATTTCTTTCTTCAGGTTTGGGAATTTCTCCTCCATTATTGCATTAAAAAGTCATTCAGTTCCCAGAGCTTTCTCTTACCCTTGTGGGATTCCAAGTACTCTTATATATAGTTCCTTTCTTTAAGATATCTGATATTTCTCTAATTTTTCCTTCTGTCTTCTGACTTTATTTTTCTCTCTCTTCTTTCTTCATCCTCTCTATTTCTGTATCCTCAAGTATGCTGATTTTTTCTTCTACTTATATTAATCTGCTTTAATGACTTTTCTCTGCATTTTTAAATTTCCTCTATTGCTCCTCTTATCTATCTTTTTCAGTTTCTTATTTAAGGATTCAGTCTCATTATCAGCTCATCAATTACATTGTTTTTATTGCTGATTCTTTCTTAATATTTTTCTATTTCTTCTCGTACCTTATTGAATGCTTCTAACATCCTGCTAACTTCCTTCCTTCCTTCCTTCCTTCCTTCCTTCCTTCCTTCCTTCCTTCCTTCCTTCCTTCCTTCCTTCCTTCCTTCCTTCCTTCCTTCCTTCCTTTCATCCTCCTTGTGTCTTTGAATGCTTTTATCATTTGAGTCTGAATTCTTTGTCTAACATATAGGACATTTCTTCCATGCCATACAAGTTTTACAACTTTAACATGTTCTTCCTTTCTCTTGTCACCTTTTCAGCCTTGCAAGATGCTACTTCTTCCAGTGTGTTTGCTTTGCCTGGTATGTCTAGTTTTGCACATAAACTCAGTGATTACTCTGTGTCTCCTGCATGTCAAGTGCTGTTCTGCAGTCAACAGGATGCAGACATGACTAGGATCTTGTCTTGGTTTTGTAGACTCTATAAATACATGATGAGATATGGCTGTCACAATCAAGGTAAGTTACTTATGGCTATTAATTAACAAATTGATAAATGAAATTAAAGATTACAAGAATTAGAGGTCATGAACTGGAAGACTCATCATGAAGGGCTTTAAATTCCAGGCTGAATGTCTGAGGCTATACCCAGAAGGCAAGATAATTTATTGCAGAATTGAGCTATGAAAGGGACATGAGCACAGAGAAACTTTGGCTATTGATCTGAGGATAAAGAAAGCATAGTGTCAAGGAGAATGTTCACTGCCCTTCATAACTGAGAGGACTGGTGTTTAGGCAAGCCTGTGCATATGATAAGGTACCTGTATTTTGATGGGAAAAACAGAAACATATAGCCTTCTTGCTTCAGACTTTCCCACACATTCACACCTGCTCTGTAGAGCTCTCTAAATATGGGAAATTTCATAGGGGGAGGGTTGTGAATAAGGCCACATTGTGGTGATATGCCCACCATATTCCTTCATGTTTTCTGAGATGTCACTGCTGCTCATAAGTGTCTTTCCAGGGCAGGCAGCACATAAGTCAGCCCTCTCATGCTGTTTATTGAAGAAGAGAGTCTGCAAGCGAGGTTGTGGACAAGAAGTGAAGAAGGATGTGGGAAGGGGCTGCCTGAGTGACTGGAATGCCAAAGTCAGGAGGAGTGAGAATTAAATACAGTGGAAAGCCATTGTTGGCTTCTGAACATGGGAATGCATGGAAAAATGAATATTTTAGGAAAATTTTTCTGGCAGTGGCAGGCAAGATAACTATAAGAACATCATTTTGATAATAGAGCTGGTAAAAAGCAGTCAGATTTTTTTAAAGTCATTACATATAAATGCAGGTTTTCATTCAAATGGGATTGTATAGATATCTGAATATTTATGTTTCTATATATGGAGAAAGTATAGTCTCAAGGGACATAGTGATAGTTCTGCATTTTAGCCAGAAATATATATAAATCTAAATTGCTTCTGTATATATTATCACATTTTATTCCTATCACCCTTAAGAGTAAGAAAGTGCAGACAAAAGTCTCACTTTCAGAGCAGAAAAATAAGCCATATTAAGCCCTTTTCAGCGGTTGAGTTTTGCCACAGAAGACAGAGCCTGGGATTTTAAACAAAAAGGCTCCTTCTTTCAGGCAGCCTTCCCTTTACCTAGTGATGTATCAATTTAAGTCACTAGCCCTACCCTGCCCAATGGAAGTTTATGCCATGGTACAAACATTCTATATATCAGGTGTTAAATATAAAGTATCTTCTATTCATATATAGCTTTTGTTACCTTGAAATATGGCTGGTATGACTGAGGAATTTTTTATTTAATTAAATTTTAGTTAGTTTAATCTTAAATTACAAACTCTATGAGACTAATGGCACAATTGATGGACCTGTAGGCACATCAGTCAACTTTTGCATTGGTTTCCTAAATTTATTAGTGGAGGTAACATCTTTCATGTGTCAAGGGGTGGGGGGCATAGGGAGCAAGATGTTTATTTGAAAGAAGCAAGGCAAAGGCAGCATAATGGTCTATGATGGTTGAATATGGGTGAGTTGGTGGTGTGTGCACAATGATGGCAATTCCTGATGGGGGTATCCCAAGACTACCTGAGTTAAAAATTAGTTAATTAACTCTAAAAAGATATTTGTTTAGAGTCTATCAAGGTATGTTTGCTGTGATAAAATGCATTTTGGTCATGGGACTGAGCAATTTTGGATTAAAACATGTAAATGGGATCTTTATTGGAAAAACATTTTATTTTTCTACCTAACATTCCCTTTTAATCCCGTAAGAGAAAAATTCAGTGGCTAAACAGTGTACACAAAACAGTATACTAGGAAATATATTTTAAAAAAAACTAATCTCTAATTATGAAAATTAAGAATGAGTCTCATATTGGCTCTATGTCTTCGAACTACATCTGAATCTTTAGTTCCCTTATTCATGTAATATCTCCTAATTTAGAGATGCTGTGAGTAGATGTTGGGCAATGTGATTATTTGGAAGTGAGAGAGATATCCTCTCCATCTTCAGTTATCCCAGGTTTCGCTACTAGTCATGGAATTTAGCCATCACAGAAGTGGCATAAAGCAGCTGTTAAATTATCTTTGCTCCAGTTCTTTATCTTCCTTATGCAGACATTTATAATTTTCCTGAGTGCATTTGCATTTATACAGTGTTGCTTCCTTGGGCAGGCTCCACTGTCATCATCTGTAGCCATTTAGATTTAGAGTCTAATTATTCCTTCTCTGATATATAAGTGAGTTATTAATGTGTGTATTGTTGATGAATGGAGGGATAAATGTTGGGCAAGGAAGAAAAATAATCTGATGATCCCATATACATAGTAACTGACAGAAAGGAGTCTTTCCTTAATTTTTGGAATTTGGATTACTGAAGTTTTGTATTTGGTCTATGTATATGAGGACATGGGGGCAGAATAACCAACCAAACTGGATTCTTCAAATATCTTAAGAGTTGATGGAATTTGCTTTAGTAGGTTTTTGACTTGTGTAGGACCTGTCACCCCTTCCTTCTCTCCTATTTCTCTGTCTGGAATTGTGGGCATCTATCCTCTGCTTCTTTCACTATTGGGTTTGTAAGTACATAACTTGTCTGGTTTCACAGTCCCCAACTGGAGAGAATTTTTTCCTAAGGTCTCATGCATATCAGATTATATGTTATTTAGATGAGACTTTGGACTGAGTTGATGATGCTGGAATGATTTTAGAGGAAATTAGGATAAAATGAATGCATTTTGATTGCGAGGAAGAAATGAATTTTTCAGAAGCATAGTGGAATGTAATGGACTGAATGTTTGTATTCTCTTAAAATTTGTATGTTGAAGTACTAACCCCAAATATATTGAAATGAAGGTCAAATTACCCTTAAAGTCTTAGCTAACACAAAACTTATCTAACTTCCCTAAGGTTTGTTTTCACAGAAGAGGTTCTGAGATTACCCCTTGGCCCTACACCTCCTCCCTTTCAAATGGGAGGCAGCATCTCTAAAGGCAGAAGCTGGGGGTATGGAACCTCAAGTCAAAAACCACAGACCCTCTGCAGTCTGGGTCAAATTCCAGTGTTGGGTGGAGGCATTACATTGCATGTGGAAATGCTGGGAAAAGCCAAGAGAAGCTTCCAGGCTCAGAGCAACGACATCCAATACACAAATCAACACAAACACAACTGACTTAGTGGTAAGCAGGAGTCCAGGGTGACTCAACACTGTCAATATGGCATTAAGAAGACAGAGAAAAAGAGACTGCCTTGACTTGATTTGGAAACAGGAAGATTCTCAAGAACATTTCACAGCATAGTCAGAAGCAAGGTGTCTTCAGTAAAAACTCCCAGAATCAAAAAATACTTTCCAAAGGTGGATCAACTGATAATTACTTAATCACATATTGCCAAGCCCAATCCTTCTCATTCCTAACATGTTTTTTTCTTCCTCTATTTCTGTAAGGCTAGTAACTAGCCATATCAGGGAAACAGATCTGAGCCTTTGTCTCTGATTTCCTTGACAATAAAAATAACTTCTCTCAAAAGTCAGTGCCACAGTGATTGGTTCATGTGCATGTGAGATTATAACCCCATTGCTTAGCTTCAGCATTTGAAGACGAAATCTTTAGACGGTAATTGGAATTAGAGGAGGTAATGAAGGTAAGGCCTTCATATTAACAACAATGTTTATATAAGAAGAAATACCAAAGACTTTCTCTCCCTTCCTTTGTGTGAGGACACGACCAGAAGGCAGTCATTTGAAGTCAGGAACAAATGCCCCAACAGATCCCTTATCATGCTGGCACTTGCTCTTGGACTTGCAGACTCCAGAACTATGAGAAGTAAGTTTCTATTGTTTTAGTCAACCAAGCTGTGGTATTCGCTGTAGCAGCCTGAACTGAGATACCCACCTGAAGCCCTAGGCTGTGATGTTCACCTACGTAGCCAAACACATAGGACCTGGAAACACAGTGCCACAAAGCCTGACAAATGACTCAGCCGGCACATCCTGAAGAGCAGGTGAGTACATGACCTATGTACTCATGTCCTGACAAAATATCTAACTGGGAATGATTACATTTGAGACAAACAGCAGAAAGTAAATCAAATGGATTAATTTTACTGCAAAAACACACTTCCCCTATGAAAGGTGGGAGTTGGGATTGGGACCATGAGCAAGGAGAAGCCCCTGGATATAGAAAGTAGATATGAGCTACACAGAGGTGCATAAGAGTAGAGGGTGAGCTAGACACTCTCTACATGTAGCATCTGACCTCAACATTTCCTTACCCAGCATTGCCCTTCTGATATATCAAGAGGGAAATACTAGCTGTTCTTTATTTCTCCACCTGTCACCCCAACCACGAAGGTACTCCCATCATTAATTTTGCTTTTGTCCCCATCTTGAAAAACAGTTCATTGCTTGAGGACAGCAATCTGGAAGGTTATTAGAAGCAGTTGTGGGCTCAGTAAACAAAGCTGTACTTCCCGGGATAGCCATGCATGATGAAGAGAGAGAGGTGCTGGCAATGGATATGAGGTGCATGGGGTTACTATGAGGAATCAACTGCTCTGTGGGGGTACACAGCCTCCTTGGGTAGCTCCAGGGAATAAGCCACTGGACAGAGGGCTCTCTGGGATCCATACTTCAACAAAGCATTTTGAGGAGGACACCAGTCTTGGACAGTCCATATCCCAGAGACATAAAGCAGCAATGACTATGGACACCTAGCAAATTGGTCTCTGCCCAACCCTGCCACACTCTGAGCCAAGGTGGAGGGAGGAAGGATGAAATTTCAAGACCGAAAGTCCTGCTACTCTTGGGGTAAAAGTTTCTGAAATCTGTCTTGGGGGAACTTCATAATGAATTTTATGAACCTCCAACCTGTAACTTAGAAAACATGCTATATAGTCAAATCCCTTAGATTTTTTAGCGAAAGTAAAGTTGATATAATTAGTTCCACAAGTTTAAAGTCTCAGCTTCTACTCACAGTCTCCATAGGGTGTCAACAGTAGGTGTGATCGGATCAATCACTGTCATTGTACTTCAGCAAGATTATTATTGTCAATTCTGTCAAACTTAATGACACTTAGAAATTTACCAGGAATTCCCAGTAAAAGCAAAATGGTGTCTATGTAGGGAGGTTGTGTGGGAGCAAAAAGGGTCAGCCTATTCTAGATTCAACTTCAAATTCATTATTTAATTAAACTTGAGGTTTTCTAGGGGATCTTTAACCCCTACATGCCTCAGCCTCATCACCTGTAAAATGGGTAGCAGTGGCAACTTATGTGGGTATAAGTCACATCATGTTAATATGAGGATGTTCCTTTGTCCCATAGTATGATTCACACATTGAATTTTATTTGAGGCTTTGAGCTGAGACTTATCAGGACTCGTCCTGGGGATGAAGAAAACTTCATTCCATTCTTATCTGTCTTCAGAACACTGAAGACAGAATGGCATGGTTGACCTCCAGTGGGCAGCAGTGTCTCATTTCTCCAATATTAACCCAAAGTGACATTCAAGTAAATAAATGAATCCTCTGCCCTCAGGTATCTCACAGGAACTAATGTTTTACTTAATCTGATTTTGCCTAAGCCACTTCTATTCCTTGTTTGACTAGTCATAAAACCATTCTCTTTACCCTCTAGATTTGTGAGATATATTAATGGGGCCAGATGATGCATACTTTCATTCAGTTCCAGCCTCTTTGACTGAGTCAATCTCTTGTTGTCCTTCCTCATGCCCCACAACCTGGCTCTTCACAGAGCTGGGAATATCCTGCTTGAACAGTAGCATGAAACTATAAAATTTTAAGCATTTCTAATAGAATTTGTAACTCATTCTTTTTAATGAAGTGGAAAAAAATCAAAGAATGGGACTTGGGGTAACACCCAGGATTAGTGGAGTATCAGGTCCCCCTAATATATACCAGATGACCAAAGTGTTTTATGAGGTATTTTCTAAACTTCATTTCTGTTACAAGAGCACAAACCAGTAGCAGCTATGGTAATACCATTCTGAAAAAGGGATCAGCTCTTTATTTCAAGCTAGGACTAGGACGTACCTTTGTGATGTCTAAAATCAAAACACATTCCCTACCCACTCTCCTAACCTACTAAGATGCCTACAAATGGAGAAGTGCACATGAAGACTACCAGTGTCAGTGTGAGTGGAGAGACCTGATTTAGAGTCAGAAGGTTCTGTGATCAATTACTCACTTGACCTGCTGTGTGATGTGGGGCAGGTTGTATATCTCTGATCATTCTGTGCCTTTGAATATAAAATAGGGGTGGTAACAACAAGACTGTTGTGTTAATTATATAATGGATTAAAAATGTTGCAATAATAGCTGTCATATAATGAGCACCCAAAAATGATCTTACTCCAAATGTATATTAGTGACATTATTTTGAAAATGTGTGTGTGCCAAATTCAGTGTCCTGTCCTATGTCTACTTCCCAGGGCACACTGGTCCTTGTGTTCAGTTTTATTTTGTTGATTTGTACTTAGTTTGTGGTACACTAACCTTTGTTGCTTTTTCAAACATCTTCTTATGTTAATGCGGCACTCCCTGAATATCTATGATATGTTCTTTGTTTAGGACCACAAAACTGAGTTATTGTCATTGTATATTGATAATGGTTGCTGATAGATGCAGGAGAAAAAAATGATATCCTAGGATGCATGAGTTTCTGCCTTACAAATGTCTCTTGATTGGTACTATCCCTCTTTCATTCTAGAAAAGGACTTGTATAAAATATACATTATAATAGCAAATGTAATTTCTGTCTCACTTAATGTTTGGGTTTCCTTAATGGAAATCTATTATTTAATTTTAGAACAATATGAATAACACTGATGATAATGAAAAGAACTATAGCAGTTTCTATTTGCTGAAACCTGATAATATGTAGATAGTACCCTGTATTTAATTACCATTTTACAGCTGAAGAAACTAAGGCTCAGATGTGTAATGTAGTTTATTACAAATAGCAATTAAACGATAAATTGAAATTCAAACCTAGTTCAGTTTAGGACCAAAACCCTGTGAACTTTCTACTGCAAGTGTGACACTCCCTGTTGAGTTGATATTTGTAGTGTCCCCCAAGTCTCATTCAGTCTAAGCCTTATTGAATGAGTGAATGAATGGATAGATGAATGCATAAGTTGTTTAAATCAAACTCCTTTTCCCTACAGGATTCATTGAGAAAACTTTTTCTGGAAAAATTAATATATTTTTCTCACACTTGGTTATGTATGCCCTTGGGAGAGATGACTGATGATCTGACCCACTTTTTACATTTTCTAGAAGCTCCTGTCGGGAAGGGAATTAGCTGTGAGTATTTGCACTTGAAACAAGTCCTAGTAGAAGAGACAAACCCAGGCAGATGGGAGAGGGATGAGTACTTAATGCTGCTTGTCCCCTGTAGTGTTTACAAGACACAAGATGATCAAAAGCATACGGGGGACTGTCATGGAGGAACAGGCATGGGGCAGGTCAGAGTCTTGTAGAACTGTCCCTACCTGTCTGAGGACTTTGCTTGCTTCAGAGACTGGGTGGTAGACTTCTTAGGGTTGTTATTTTTCAAAAAATAAGGAAAACAAGCAGACAGTACAAATGTAGCTGAGATGGAGGGGTCCTGCAAGGGGTTTTCACTTCAATGTATGTGGTGTTGAAAAGGTATATGGAATTAGGGTTTGTAAACCGGAACTTTTATCAATGATTCTCTAGTTCAATTTGAAATCAATTTTACTTTCCACCTCCCCTGAAAAGATGCTGTTAGCCCCAAAGCCCCACTTTCCTGCCACAGCAACTTGCTCAGGTTCACAAAGTTAAGATTCCTAGTTTTTGCTGGAGCCCTAAGTCTCTACGTTCCTGGGATTTTTATATGCACAGAACATGCTCTGTACCTGGTGATTTCTGACGCTGAATAAGGGTGTCTCATTGCAAAGCCAAGATGACTTTATTCTACAAATGTTGTATGAATGAAAACACTCAGCTCAGACACCCCAGATCAGGAGGTTAGCATTTGGGCATGTCGTGCCTGAATCTCTAACCCTCAGCCACCGTCAGGTGCTGTGACCACACCACATCATCTTGCCATGAGATAACAAGTGCCCACATGTACTTGTCAGAACTGGTTGCCAGCAGCTAGAACTCTCAGGTCCCAGGCACCCCAGCAGGTGTGGCCTTTGGGATTTTCTGTCAACTCAGAAGTCTTGTTGGGAGGGCTTTTTGTTCTTCCTCCAGTATTTCATCAATATCAGTGCAGAGCCTCCATCTGTCAAGCCTGAGAAATTCACAGAACCTTCTTGACAGCCCTCTCCCCCCATTTAATTAAGAGATAGTAGTAGAGGCTGCTGAAGCACAGACCATCTATCTTCTGGAAAAAGGTCACCAACTGAAGGAACAGGACATGAATCAAAGCATTCATTCAGGTCAACACAGAATGTTCACCTTACCTACAGCTTTCTCAGGATGGCAGAAATAGTCAATGGTGATTTTATTGAGCAGTATGTGTTGGATTTTACAGAGAATTGCAGTTCTTATCTTTTTTTGACACTGAATCACAGAAGCAATCTGTGTCACTTTTCTTTGTCTGCATTCATGCTACACACCAGAGGGCTGGGCACAGAGGAGATATTCTCTGAGTATTTCATTAATTTAAGCATATTTGTTTCATATTCTTCATTCATAGCTCACCATTTGCTAAGTAGATAGTAAATTGAAGGCTATTGTTATATGCATCATGTAAAAAGAAATGACTATTGTTCTTGTAGAATACAGCCCAGTTGGGAAACAAACAGCAAATAGAGAACACACAGAAATATAAACTTGAGAAAGTTTTGCCCAGGTGATTGACCTCTTGGGGACAAGGAAAGAGTTATGGAGAGCATTACTCTTCAGCTGATATCTGGCTTAATTAATTGATGAGAGTAAAGTACTTTCCAGAATAGAGGAGGTTGAAAAGACAAGTTGGTGGTGAAGAGCTTGCACACAAACAGCCCAGTAGTGTTCAGACTCAGACTGAGGAACAGAATGAGCTTTACAGGCCCAGGGAAATCCATCTTGGCAGCAAAGAGCTCACAGCCCAGCAGCCTGGTGGGGGTTGGGTAAGGACTCCAGCCAGCACCAACTACTTCCAGTTGCCAAGGTAATGCACCAGGGAG
Source organism: Uropsilus gracilis (assembly GCA_004024945.1). Taxonomy (NCBI): domain Eukaryota; kingdom Metazoa; phylum Chordata; class Mammalia; order Eulipotyphla; family Talpidae; genus Uropsilus; species Uropsilus gracilis. The sequence continues at coordinate 66,783 of PVHY01002208.1, read as the reverse complement.
ATAGGGTGGGGCTGCTAGCTTTGCAACTGAATGAGCCCCTGCTATTCAGGCTAGGTGAGGACTGAGTCTTACTGTCCCAGGGAAAGACAACTTGGCTACAAAGAACTTAAATCCCAACAGCCCAGAAGCACAGACAATGGAAACAAGGATACTCACTATTCAAGAGCATCAAGACACCTCAGTCAAAAAGGTTTACACGAGAAGCCCCAGACGCTCGGTGGCACTAAATTATATTTAAGAAACATCAATCTAAAAGAGGAGAAACAACAAAAAAAGCAGACAGACAACACAATAGAAACCACATCTAATCACCACATCCATTTTCTGAAAAGGAACTTGTCCCCCAAAATAGCCAACAGAAACAAGATATAATCACCACAGCAGCAAAAGCATAAAGGCAGAGTTAACCACAAGCAGATAGGCTTTGACATGCCATTGAATACAAGAACAGTAGTCACTCAATACATAGAGCAAATCCAAAAGAAAAACACAGTAAGGAGAAAGAATACAAATACTCATGCTAGCCCTACGAAAAATAACTTACCACCAAGGGATAAACAATCTGCAGAAACCAACATGGATGACATGGAAGAAATGCTTCATATCTCAGACAAAGAATTCAGAAGCAAAGTGATAAAATCTATCAAAGAGGCCAAGGAAGGGGCGGGGGGAGCAAGAGGTTAGAAGCTTCCAATGAACTAAAAGAAGTAAGTAGCAGAAAATATAGAAAGTAATGCAGCAAAATGAGCAATATCAGTGATGAACAGAAAAATGAAGTGGAAGCCCAAAATAAGTAGCTGCAGAAGATACAGTGTATAAGAGGAGGAATAGATGAACTCAAAAATGCATGGAAAAGCCAGGAAGGCATATTAGAAAAAAATAAGAACAAATCAGCACACTAGAGGATACAGAAGTAAAGAGAATGAAGAAAGAGAAAGAGAGAGAAAAACAAAGTAGAATACAGAAGATAAAATCAGAGCTCTCTCAGATACCATAAAGAAAACAAATAAAAGAGTAATTGGAATCCCAGAAGGAGAAGAGAAAGGCATAGGATCTGAAAGGCTTTTCAATGAAATAATGGAGGAGAAATTCCCAAACCTGAAGATAGAAATGAAAATAGACATACAGGAAGCAAAAAGGACACCAAACTATTTTAATGAAAGAAGAAACACAGCAAGACACATCGTAGTAAAACTTTGAAGAGCCAAAGATAAGGAAAAAAAAATATGAGAGTAACAGAGAGAGGAAACAGATAGCCTATAAAGGAAAACCAATCAGACTAACCTCAAATTTCTCAGAAGAGACACTCCAAGCAAAGAGAGAATGGGGCCACATCTACAAAATACTCCAAGACAAAAAGTGCCACCCAAGATACTCTGCCTGGCAAAACTATCCTTCCTTTAGGAAGGAAAATTAAAACCTTCTCAGACAAACAAAGCCTCCAGAAATTTGCTAACACCAACCCCCCACTCCAAGAATTCCTGCAAGAAGCCCTAAGATCGAAAGCCACAGAAGAATACAAATAACAAATAATAAAAATAAAAGAAAGAAGAAAATAAAATAAAACCCCAAATGACCACCTGGAACCCATTGTTAGAACCTCAAACATCAATAATCACTCTAAATGTCAATGGGCTAAACTTATCTATCAAAAGACACAGACTTGCAGACTGGATTAAAAGACGGAACCAACATTCTGCTGCCTGCCTCCAAGAAACAAATCTTTTTTTTTTTTGAGTTGGGATTATTTTTTTTTATTTTAAAATTTGTTCTGGTTGACAAATTGGCCATAGACATGTACATAAAAATTCCACAAAAGGGATCAGTATGTAGGGGGGTGAGGAGGGGTGGACATGGGAGGGAGTGATCAGGGAGGGAAGGTGATGGGTGGTTCCCAGGGAATACAAAGATGTGAAACACATATATAAAAAAATAAATAAATTAAGAAAAAAAGGAATCAGTACAATTTCTACACTGGGGTTCTCAGAAGAAGCTCTCCTGCCTGCCTGGCACTATGCAGAAGGCTCTTTTTCTTTTTCCATTCCCTAATAACCCTGTCCTTTGTTTTGTATTTTTTTTCTTTTTTTAAATTTAATTTAAATTTTTAAAATTTGCATATATATATTTATATTACATTATTCCATTATTGTGTACCCCAGGGCTTTCCCACTTCACTAACATTTGTTAATCATCCTGATCTTTTGTGCTCTTTACCTTCCCTGCTTTCTTCCCCTTCCTCCTCTCTCGCTCCATGGTTCAGTCCCATTGGTTGTTTTCCTTCTTTCTTATTTGTTTGCTTGCTTTTCCCTATATGCATCACATAAATGAGACCATCCTGTACTTTGTTTTTTCTTTCTGACTTATTTCTGCTAAGATGAGTCACTCTAGTTCCATCCAGGTTGCTGCGAATGACATGTGTTTGTCCTCCTTGATTGATGTGAAGTATTCCATCATGTATATGTATCACATTTTTAAAACAAAATAAACTCTAAAATGACCACCAAGAAACCATTAGAATCACAAACATCAATAATCACCCTAAACGTCAATGGTCTAAACTCAGCAATCAAAAGATGAAGAGTTGCAGACTGGATCAGAAAACAGAACCCAACATTCTGCTACCTCTAAGAAACACATCTGATCGCTAAGCATAAGCATAGATTGAAAGTGCAGGGCTGGAAAACTACACTACAAGCAAACGGCCCCCACAAGAAAGCAGGAGTTGCCATTCTTGTATCAGACAGAGCAGACTTCAAATTAACAGAAGTGACAAAAGATAAAGTCAGCCATTACATAATGGTTAAATGGACACTCCACCAAAAAGACATAAAAATAATCAACATATACGCACCTAATGAGGGACCACCAAAATTCATAAAATAACTACTAATAGAACTAAAATTAAATACTGATGAGAATACATATATGGTAGGAGATTTTAACACTCCACTTTCAACAAAAGACAGATCAACAAAACAACAACTACACAAAAAATCAAAAGCTTTAAAGGAAAAGCTAAACCAAATGGACCTAATAGATACATACAGGACACTACACCCCCAAGGAAAAGAATACACTTTATTTGTTCAAATGCACATGGTTCATTCTCTAAAATTGGTCATTTATTAGGCCACAAGACAAACCTGAACAAATACACAAAGATTAAAATAATACCAACATTTTTCTCCAATCATAAAGGCATCAAATTAGAGATCAACAATGAAAAGAAAATAAGGAGAGTAAACACTACATGGAGACTAAACAACAGGTTTCTGGAAAATCACTGCATAAAAAAGGAAATCAAAGAAGAAATTAAAACCTATATGGAGGTAAATGACAATGACGACACAACATTCCAAAATGTGTGGGACACAGCGAAAGCAGTATTGAGAGGAAAGTTCATAGCAATACAGGCCCAAATAAAAATAATTGAAATAGGCCAAAGAAATACTCTAATCTCCCAACTTGAGGACTTAGGAAAAGAGCAACGAAAAATCCAAAACCCAGCAGAAGACGAGAAATAACAAAAATAAAAGCAGAGATTAATGAAATAGAAACCAAAATGACCATCGAGAAGATCAACAAAAACAAAAGCTGGTTCTTTGAAAAAATAAAATTGACAAATCCCTTGCAAGGCTTACAAAGAAAAGAAGAGAGAAAACAAATAAACAGGACCATAAACAAAAAGGGAGATATAACAACAGACCCAGCAGAAATCCAAAAGAGAATTAGCGACTGCTACGATCATCTATACACAAACAAATACAGTAATCTGGAAGAGATGAACAAATGCCTAGAATAATACAGTCATCCAAAATTGAACAAAAAATAGAAAACTTATACAGGTCAATTGCAAGCAGTGAAATTGAGGCAGTTATCAGAACCCTCCCTAAAAACAAGAGTCCAGTTACAGATGGTTCTACAAATGAATTCTACCAAACATTAAAAGATGAACTTACACCGGTGCTATTAAAATTCTTTAAAAAACTGAGAAAGAAGGAAAGCTACCAAATACCTTCTATGAAGAAAATATTACACTAATTCCAAAACCAAATAAAGATAGTACAAATATAGAGAACTATAGACCAATCTCCCTAATGAACACAGATGCAAAAATTCTAAACAAAACCCTGGCAAACCAAATCCAACATTGCATAAAAAGGAACATCCATCATGACCAAGTGGGATCCATCCTAGGGGCACAGGGATGGTTCAACATTCAAAAATCAATCAACATAATCCACCACATCAACAAAGAGAAAAAGAAAAAAACATATGATCATATCAATAGATGCAGAAAAAGAATTTGATAAGGTTCAGCATCCTTTTATGATGAAAGTCCTGGAAAAAAAATGGTATAAAAGGATCATACCTCAACATAATAAAAGCTATATATGACAGACCCACAGCAAATATCATCCTCATTGGGGAAAAACTGAAACCATTCCAATTAAGGTCTGGACCAGGCAAGTATGCCCACTCTCTCCACTCCTTTTCAACATAGTTCTGGAAGGTCTAGGTAGGGCAATAAGGCAAGAGAAAGACATAAAAATAATCTGAATAGGGAGTGAAGAAATAAGGTTATCATTATATGTGGATGATATGATATTCTATTTAGAGAACCCAGAAAAATCAACAGAGTAGCTGATTGAAATAATAAACTGATTCAGTAAGGTAACTGGATATAAAATCAACACACAAAAATCAACAGCATTCATATATGCAAAGAATCAATCAGAAGAAGAAAAAAATTAAAAAAAAAAACACCCCATTTACCATTGCACCAAAGAAAATCAAATACTTGGGCATTAACCTAACCAAGAAACAAATCTGATCCCAAAAGACAAGCAGAGATTGAAGGTAAAAGGATGGAAAATAATTCTAATAACAAATGCCCCCCCTCCCCAAAAAAAATGTCAGGGGTAGCTATTCTTGTATCATACAAAATAGATTTCAAAATTGAAAAGTAACAAAGGATAAATAAGGTCACTACCTAATAATGCAAGGGTCAACTAACCAAAAAACATAACAATGATCAACATATACTCACCAAATGAGGGTTCACAAAGATTCATAAGACAGATACCAAGAAAGCTGAAAACAAATATAGATGAAAACATATGTAGTAGGATACTTCAATACCCCACTCTCAACAAAGGTCAGATAAAAAGAAACAAAAGGTACACAAGAACACAAAAGCCTTAAGAAAAGACCTAGACAAAATGGACTTAATAGATATCTACAGGACACTACTCCCACAAGGAAAAGAATATACCCTCTTCTCAAATGTACATTGATCATTCTCTAAAATTGACCACATACTAGGCTACAAGACAAGCATGAATAAATACACAAAGATTAAAATAATACCAACTTTTTTTTTTCACTCCATAAGTGTATCAAACTAGAAATCAACAATGAAAAGAAAGCAAGAACATCAAACACTTGGAGACTGAACAACATGGTACTAAATGAGAACATCAAACACTTGGAGACTGAACAACATGGTACTAAATGAAGAATGGGTAATTGAAGATATTAAAGAAGAAATTAAAGCTTATATTGAAACAAACAGAAAAGAAGATACAACATTCCAAAATATTTGGGAAGCAGCAAAAGCATATTTAAGAGGAAGCTTCATAGCAACACAGGCCCATATCAAAAACCAAGAAACAAACCAAAAAGCAACCTAATCTACCAACTTGAAAAATTAGAGAAAGAGCAAACAAAAAACTTCAATCCCAGCAGAAGAGAAGAAATAACAAAAATAAAAGAAGAAATAAATAACTTAGAAACCAAAAAAGACTATCTAGAAGATCAACAAAAACAAAAGCTGGTTCTTTGCAAAAAATAAATAAAATTGATAAGCCCTTGCAAAGCTCACAAAGGAAAGAAGAGAGAAAATTCAAATAAACAGAATCACAAATGAAAGAGGAGAAATTACAACAGATACAAAAGAAATCCAAAGGATAATAGGAGATTACTATGAACAAATATATGGAAATAAATACAACAACCTGGATGAGATGGACAGATTCTTAGAAAGATACAACTCTCCAAAATTGAACAAGATAGATATAGAACACTTAAAGTCACAAGCAGCAAAATTGAAGCAGTCATCAAAACTCTGCCTAAAAACAAGAGCCCAGACCTCATGGATTTAGAAATGAATTCTACCAGACATTCAAAGATGAAATAATGCCTGCACACTAAAGCTTTTCAAAAAAATTGAGAAAGAAGGAAAGCTGCCAAACATTTTATGAAGCAAACATCATACTCATACCAAAACCAAATTTGGACAGCTTCAAGAAAGAAAACTACAGACCAATTTCCCTAATGAATACAAATGCAACAATTTTAAACAAAATCCTGCAAATTGAATCCAACAATGCATAAAAAGCACTATTCACCATGACCAAGTGCAATTTATCCTAGGGGCACAAGGATGGTTCAACATCTGGAAATCAATTAACTTAGTCAACTACATCAACAAGAAGAAAAACAAAAACCATATTATAATATCAATAGATACAGAGAAAGCATTTGACAAAATCCAGCATCCATTCATGATAAAAGTCCTTGAAAAATTGGGGATTAAAGCAACCTAGCAGTATAATAAAAGTCATCTATGACAAACCTACAGCAAACATCATCCAAAATGGGGAAAAACTAAAATCATTCCAGTTAAGATCTGGAATCAGGCAAGGATGACTGCTCTCCCAAATACTCTTTAACATTGTACTGAAAGTTCTATTTGGGGCAATAGGCAAGAGAAAGACATAAAAGTGATACAAATAGGTAAAGAGAAACTGAAGCTATAACTATATGCTGATGACATGATTCTCTGTACAGAGAACCTCAAGAAATCCACAGAAAAATTGCTTGAAATAATCAACCAGTTCAGTAAGTTAGCTGGTTACAAAATCAACACATATGCCCAAAATGTCAAATAGAAGAAGAAATCAGCAAAACCATCCCATTTACCATTG